>GL502429.1:33709-48301 GCA_000149185.1 Mayetiola destructor
TCATTTTTAGGCAAAAAATATGATAACTGTGCAATTTCAAACAAAAATTGAAATTTCCAGTGTTATGGGTTCGACGTTCATTAATGATCATCCCGGTCATTGTTTTTAATGTTGGCGTGTCAATCATTACAAATCGTTGACGATCATTATGTAATGGAATCCAACAAAATGCTTGAACCATCCGATTCGGACTTCGGCTGTTGTATTGATCGGCATACAACTGCATTTCCAAGACTTATTTTGCGTCCATCCAATGATCGATTTAAAAATACGCAAACAACGTATCCATTGTTGATTGTCATGGCCTCAAGTGCAGAGACGGAAAATAAATCGCTGAAGCGCGCATTAATTCTGGTGGTTAGCTTGTGGCTAACCTGCTAGGGGCGCGTTAACCTGGCATTGCTGCGTCAACATGATCATATATATCGTATGTATGTATTGTGCATAGCAATGTGCGAACAATGGCACAAAAGAAAAATTGAAGAATTGACGAGAAAATGTTTTTATTTTTTTTTGTATAGGCTAATATATGCGTTCGCCAATCTATCGTCAATGCATCGAATAATTTCGTATTTTGATTTTATGTGGTGCAACCTTTTTCATAATCAATTGAAAAGATGCAAATTTTCAATCAATATATATAAATATTCCGTTCATATATTTTATTTGGCAAGTTCGATCGCCTTTGACAAACACCAACTAACAAATCTCAAATCATTTTCTTGAGAAACTGTATAAAGATCGTACGTAAGTGCATTGATCGCCGTACGTCCATTTATAAATTTCAATATCACCAGAATGATGATGATATCCTAGATTTTTATTCATGGGAAAAAGCTGGTTCATTTCGCCATATTTTGAATTGTTTATTTGTGGCGCCAATCTATTTCGCTCCGGCATTCGCTGTTGTATCACACTCAACAATACATGCAAATACTATACACATCAACGGAACTGTGTATAGTGTATACTGTATTTGTATATTGCAAGAGATTTTAATATTTTTTATGTTTGCCGTAAAATTTAAGATTAGTTATCGGTACCACGTTTTGACATACATGTGTATTTTATGAAAATTTCGAAAAATTAAGAAAAATTAAGTGAAAATCAGTTGTCAAATTCGAATAAAAAATACATAATAGTTTGGTATTCGGTTGAAAATCACATTCAATCAATAGTTTTTCGGTTCGTTATTTCCAATTTCGATCCAACCAATTTTATTAACACAAAAAGAGGAAATTTATTTCATTCTACATCTGGTTACACCAGATCTATTTTATACTGCTTTAAAATGATTTTTTAATGTAAAATAGACATTGTTCAATGTTACAAAGATCTCTCTGATTTGTTTTTTGTCTGTCGCGTTATTTTTGTGTGATTCCATTGATACACCATAATCGATAGAGTTAACTTGATGTAAATTTAGCCGAATCTATATACGGTTCTAAAGTGCATTTATAGATTATTTCTGATCTGCTGTTTCTTATTCTTCTTAGACATATTTACAAGTACGCAGTGAGCGCATAGCTGATTATTATCATTGATATTTCATCTGATTTATTCAAAAGTGGTGGCCAAGAAATATTCGTATCAATAAAAGTATTCAATCATGGGTTCAGACAAACCATCAAAAAATCCTATTGAGAATAGTAATGAAGACCAAAGTCAAGGTGAGTGCTCCAAAGCTCGTTTAAAATTAAGTTTCATCATTTTTTGTAGTGCAATATAATTGGTAAAGTGTTGAAATTTATCTTCCAAATTAAGTTTTCCATTATAATTGACAAGAGTGTAAGAGAACAAACATTTGCCGCATGATGTTTAGATTAGATGATGCATTTTCGTAAAGCCCAATTTTGCCAAACTAGATACTTCCCTAAATTGATAGTTTTCTTGAATCTTACACCATACAGAGAATGATCGGCCGTCGGTTTCATTGGATCAGTGTTTTTGGTTATGGTTTCAATCATATAATCATGTTATATAATGGTACAATCTTTTGAGAATAGTTTTTCACAATGTGCTGTCAGATGTTAATGTTGCTTTTCAGTTGTTTCGTTCATTCTTTCGATACAATACGCATATCACAAACATCGTCGTATAGCGAGTGTATATTTTTAATATGCCGCTATGCATGTGTCCGTAAAACCAACGTCAAACGTTATACCGTTCTCTTGAAATTAAGAACATGTAGAAAATTGAATATCGCTGAATTTCACCAGTCGCAGTTTGATTTGCATCATCTTTTTTCTTCGTTCAATGCCTGCAATGCTGAATTGAAATTATATATACAATACGTACAGAAGAAAAAATACTTATTAATAGAAAGCTAACTGCAATGTAAATAAAAAAAATAAGCTAATTGAAAAGGAAAACACATAAAAGGGACAAAGAAAAACATAATACATAATGAGCAGCAATTTTTTGTCGATATAAATAATTTTAAATACATAGGCTAAATGTAAAAATTCACATTTTTCCAGTTATTTTTTTAGCATTCCAGATCAGATCACAAATAATAATTGTTTTCGTTGTTTCTTATAAATCAGAGAAATCTCTTTCAAATGGCAACAATAAAGCGGCCGAAACAGAGTCTCCAAAAGATGAAGACGTGAGCGATGATACAAATTTTAACATCAATATTTTATTGCCCGGCATATCAGCTCCGGTCGAAATTTCAATAAATGCCGTTGAAATGATACAAGACATTCATCAGCTCCTAATGGATCGCGAAAACTCCTGTCATCGTACATGCTTTTCATTACAATTGGATGGTGTAGCTTTAGACAACTTTGCAGAATTGAAATCAGTTGAGGGTCTCAAAGACGGATCAGTTTTGAAAGTCGTCGAAGAACCCTATACAGTGCGAGAAGCTCGAATTCATTTGCGTCATGTTCGAGATTTGTTAAAAAGTCTTGATCCAACCGATGCTTATAATGGCGTTGAAAATGCATCTTTATCGTTTTTGAATAGCATTACAAGGGATGAACTCAATGACTCAAAAAAATTGCGAGAAAAATTCGATTGCACACCTCCTGATTATATTTTACCCGGTGCTAAGGAACGTAACTTGATACCATTACTACCAGGCGTACGAAATGTTAAAGGTCCACAAGCCTTAAAAGTATTGACAACATCGTCATGGAATCCACCACCTGGTCCACGAAAACTTCATGGAGATTTGATTTATTTATATGTTGTAACTATGGAAGATAAACGTTTCCATATAACCGCATGCCCAAGTGGATTCTATATAAATCAATCAACTGAAGATATGTTCAATCCGAAACCTGATGTACCCAATCAGCTTTGCCATTCACTGATCGATTTGTTGTCATACATTTCGCCAACATTCAAACGTAATTTTGGTGTTACATTGAAACGAAGATCGTTACGTCATCCATTCGAAAGGTTAGCTACATCTTATCAAGTTTATTCGTGGTGTGCACCAACATTAGAACATACAATCGATGTTATTCGTGCTGAGGAAACTTTTTCAGCAAGGCTTGGCTATGAAGAACACATTATTGGGCAGACACGTGATTGGAATGAAGAACTTCAGACTACTAGAGAGTTACCACGTAAAACATTACAAGAACGTTTGTTGCGGGAACGCGCCATATTTAAAGTGCATAGCGATTTTGTGGGAGCTGCAACTCGTGGAGCTATGGCAGTCATTGATGGCAATGTAATGGCAATTAATCCCGGTGAAGAAGCAAAAATGCAAATGTTCATTTGGAATAATATTTTTTTTTCACTTGGTTTTGATGTACGTGAGCATTACAAGGATGTTGGTGGCGATGCAGCTGCCTATGTTGCACCACGTAATGATTTACATGGAGTTCGTGTTTATAATGCAGCCGATGTTGAAGGATTGTATACATTGGGAACGGTCGTTGTGGACTATCGAGGTTATCGTGTGACAGCCCAGTCAATTATACCGGGCATTTTGGAACGTGAACAAGAGCAATCCGTTGTTTACGGATCCATTGATTTCGGTAAAACGGTACTCACACATGAAAAATATTTAGAAATGTTGAGCAAAGCCGCAACTCATTTGAAAATTTTGCCACACTATGTATTAAATGAAAAGAATGAAGCCGTTAAACTTTGTTCGTCTGTAGAATGTAAGGGAATCATTGGTAATGATAAACGGTACTATATTCTCGATTTGTTAAGAACTTTTCCACCAGATGTGAATTTTTTGAAACATTCAGACGTTGAATTGAGCAGAACTGTACAAGAAATGGGTTTCCCAATTGAACACAAGCATAAATTAAATTGTTTGCGTCAAGAATTGTTAGACTCATTTGTTGAGGACCGATATATACGTTTCATTCGTAATGCAGCATACAATTTACAAAAAATATGCACAACCAAAAAGCAAAACGATACTGAAGATGAAACCAAAGATACCGAAACGAATCCAAAGGCCGAGGCGATCGAAAATGGATCGGTCGAAAGTGAAAATAGTCAAACTCAACAAAATAGTTCTGTTTCAGTTGTAGACAAGAATACTGAACTGGCAAAAAAAGTAATTGAAACATTTACCGATGTTATTCCAAATAATAAACAAGGAACCGATACCAAACAAATTGTACTCGAAGCATGTGCCAATGCTGGCTCTCTCAAAGAATCCGAATTCGATATTCGTTTTAATCCAGATGCGTTTTCGCAGGTACGGCATACTGGCACAATCGATACAGAGCCACCAGTCGATTCAACCGAAGCAGCTAAGTTAGCTACACTAGCAACTGAATTTAATTCCTTAAAACAACAACGAAAACTAATTATCGATGCAGCCGAGTTTTTGGTAACCGTTCAAATTCCAACATTTGTAAATGAATGTCTATCTCATTCAGCTGCACCCATGGAAGGATTAACATTAGCCGAAGCAATGCACAGTCGAGGAATTAATATGCGATATTTGGGCAAAGTTGCAAATCTATTCAGTAAAATACCACAACTTGATTATTTGCATAGAATTTCAGTACAAGAGCTTATCCTTCGATCAACCAAGCATATATTCCAAGTGTATATGCAAAATACAGATTTGATTAATATGGCTTCATCGATCAGTCATTTTCTCAATTGTTTATTAGCATCACCAAATCTTACATTGAATCCAACCTTGGGGCAAGAGGAATTGTACAAACAATGTACAAAACGTAAGAATAAACGTTCTGGATTTAGTAAATCGGGACCTGGAAGCCGTATAGGCGTTTTTAGCGGTGAACAAAGCTATGAATGGATTTCACTAACACAAAAGACACTTTGGCAACAAATAAAACGTGAAATGAAATCATATTATGATTTTGATTTGCGTGTCGAAGCATCAATTGATGCTGTTGTTGAATCATTTAATTTACAAAAGTTAACAATGCTACGCGCACTTTGTCTAAAAGTTGGAATACAGATTCTATTACGTGAATACAATTTTGAATCGAAAAACAAACCAACATTCAATGAAGATGACATTGTAAATGTATTCCCAATCGTTAAGCATATAAATCCACGTGCCACCGATGCTTACAACTTCTATACAACCGGCCAAACAAAAATCCAACAAGGTCATTTCAAAGAAGGATATGAATTGATAAGTGAATCGTTGAATTTATTGAACAACGTTTATGGTGCAATGCATCCAGAAAATTCACAATGTTTACGTATGTTGGCGCGTTTATGTTATATTACTGGAGATTTGGCTGAGGCCGTCAGCATTCAATTACGTGCCGTTTTAATGAGTGAGCGCGTCAATGGCATTGATCATCCATATACCATATCAGAATATGTACGAATGTTTACTATTTAGTATCAGTGTTCAGATTTTGATTTCATTGTTATCATTATTTCAGGCGCATTTGGCTCTTTATAGCTTTGCTAATGGACAAATTATTCCAGCATTGCGGCACATCTATCGTGCAAGGTATCTTGCTATATTGATTTGCGGCGATGATCATCCAGATATGGCTCAATTAGATGTATGTAGCAATAATGAAAATAATTACCAGAACAGATTTAGGGGAAGGGAGCGTTGTCCGGGCTTCCTCCCCCCATATTGATTGTTATTTTTTTGGTGGCGTAAAAAAATTGTCCATTTTCATTTTAAAATCCATTTCAGAGTAATATTGCGCTCTTCTTGCATGCGACCGGTGAATTCCGACATTCCGTTCGTTTTCTGGAACATGCTCTTGCTATCAATTTGAAATATCATGGTGAGCGATCATTGAAAGTAGCTGTTAGCTATCATTTGATAGCACGCACACAAAGCTGTATGGGAGATTTTCGTGCGGCCATCAACAGTGAAAAAGAAACATATGCCATTTACAAACAGTTGGTAAATATCGAATGATTAAGCATGTATTTTGATATTATATTGCACGCTTATTTAAATTTGTTTGTTTGTTTGTTTTTTTTTTTTTTTTTAAGCTGGGCGAAAACCATGAAAAAACCAAGGAATCGTCTGAATGTTTGCGTCATTTAACACAACAGGCGGTTGTATTGCAAAAGAAAATGAACGACATTTGCACAACAGGCAAGCTAACGGTTGATCTTCCACCAATTCATATTCAACCACCAACTATGGAATCGGTATTGGATATGTTGAATGCAATTAACGGCATCATTTTCGTTCACATTAGGTGAATTTGATTCAAAACAATTATCATATGTATTCACATATAAAAATAATAAAATAATTCAAAACTATCATTTTCTAAATTTTTAGTCAAAAGGACCTCGCCAACATAAAAAATGAAATCGAGAAACAGCAAAGGGACGATAATAGCCAAAATATTGATTCGATTGAAGATTTAAAAAAAAATGATTTAACTGAAAAATCTGAACATGGCTTTGATAATGGTGTTTCAGTTGTTCAAACGCCAGCCAATGTTGTTGCGTGTTGAGTGTTGAAAGAAAATTAGAAAAATCGATTTTAAATTTTCATGACCGAACAAATTTATTATTGACTGAATAGAGAAATGATTCTCACAATATGAAGAGTAAATTTTTTCCCTTAGTTTGAAGAAATAAGAGTCGAAATCAAAATCATTTCCACCTTCTTCAGACTAGATACTAAAAAATTAAAATTTGATGAAAGAGTAGTATCAAATTCGAAAATAGAATCGTTTCCTTCGTAAACATTTGTAGAGTTTTGGCTATGAACGAAATTTGAAATTTTCTTTATATTGGGAGGCTAGATAAAAATCGGAGATAATAACAAATGGAACGATTATTATAATTCGTAGAGAAAACAAAGAAAATATGAACGCATTTTATGTATCAATTAGAGCAGCTATGAATAAAATATCAATATAAACATTAAACACCAAAGTTCAATAAAGCTCCATACAAAATATTTTTATTCGCAATCGCATTAAACACCGAAGAACGCCACAATTGAGAGAAGGCTTGTTTTTATCCAGGCATCCAAATTTCTCAAGGAGCAACCACCTCAAAATAGGTTTCGAACAAAATTACGAAAAAGTTATCCTCAATGAGTATCCACTACAGTAAAAACTCTATAATAGAATCTTTCGCAGTGATGTTGGTTCACAAATAGGAAATAGTCCTTTTTAAGTGCGGTCGTTTTATAGACACTTTACTGTTATGTTAAAAATATTTCATAATGAATAAATAAATTTCCTTATGTTGGTCTTTACTAAAGTTGCTCCGAATCCCTTTTTTTTTCCTTTTTTTTTTTGATTTGAGTTATCGATATTTAAAATTCGATTCTTCATAGCAACATATAATTTGAACACAAAATTCGGCCGACCGAATTCAAAATTTGGTAAAACAAACTGCTAAGTTAACAGTTTAAATTAAACACATATTTTAGATGAAATTTAAGATTTTCTATTTTGATCAATAAAATAAAAGGTCTGGCAAATAAATATGAATCAAGGAATATTTCGGACAAACATTGGCTTTAATCATGATCATTTCTGAACCAAGAATGAATTGATTGGTCTAAAATTCATCTTTTATTTGAATGGCTATGTTATCGAGTGAAATTGATGCACTTGGGCTCTAGAAATTCTAAAACTGGTTGACTTCGGTCTTAACTTTCCACTCGTGCCATTTTTGATTGAATTTCTTGGTCTACATGAAGTGGGGGAAATCAGGTAAGCCACACATAACTTTTTAACTATATTTTTCACATAAATTGTATTTAATATTTCTAACTTTCTACTGGCTGTCATCGGGATGACTATTCTTCAACAATGTGAGTAACATAAAATTATGATGGCACCTCTTCGACGGATAGATTACAGGTAAATGTCGTTCAGGATCGGCGCAAATCGTCAGCACTAAATTATAGGCTCCACTCCAAACATGAAAATTCCATAATTAGGGTAGCTCCCATACAAAGTCACAAAAATGACATGCTCTTTCTATGAAACACGTTTGTGTTTTGGTCCAGAGGGCGCCACCAAATTCGGGACCAGGGCCAATCGTCAGCATTGAATTGAACTTTTCCAGCGGGGGGGGGCAACGACATTTACCTATAGATTACCTGAATAAACGGGTAGGCCTACTCCCTTGAGCTTCATTCGATTACTGAAAATTTTGTTTGAATTTTCTTATGTTTTTTTATGTTTTAAACTATCATGATCATCTGGAATAGGTCCTTTTCAGCACAATAAAGCCATATTAGGAATAAAAGAAACATACCTGGGTCTATGAAATGGCCATTTTCTGCTCTAATTTAGCCATTCTTGGCTTTTTTGGCGAAGTTGTACTAAATTTTTCAGTGCTTTGCAACGTTTACTGGTATCCAATGATTGAATCATATTTGTTCAACTCTCATCCATGAATAACAGTAATTTTTTTTATCAGAAATCAATTCATGACTGCATTTATTGCATTCGTCAAAATGGCCGCTAACTGATCAAATCCTGAAATCAGTTAGGATGTATCCAGTATACTGGTACCAGTAGTAAAAAATTTAGAAAAATTTAGTAAACATTCGCCAAAAAAGCCAAGAATGGCTAAATCCTAAACTCATAACGAACATCATTGCTTTCATAGAATTCGATCGGCGTTCACATTGAAAGTAGTAGTAAAACATTGTTTTACCGTCAACATTGAAATGTCAGAGTAAACAATATTTAATGAGTAGGTAAAACATTGCGTTCATACAATAGTTTACTCTGACATTTCAATGTTGACGGTAAAACAATGTTTTACTACTACTTTCAATGTGAACCCCGATCAAATTTTATGAGAGTGGTTTCGCTAATCTGATATTTAATTTGACTTTGTGATTCGATGCTCTTTTTTTAATGAGCTACCAGGGATCGTCGTGTGGCGATAAGACAATTTGTTCCAACTATACACGTGTGATTTTGGAGCCGCGTACATTGTATGAGCGCTAGTTCAACATTTTTAAATTATTTGTCGTTTGCGACTACTATTTGTATTACGGTTGCCATGTAGATAGTGAAATCGTATCATTTAATTGGTTTTCAACGCAGACACAATTTGAAAACAGAAGTATGTAATCTTATCAAAACGTTATCAATAAATATTCTAAAGATTTCAATATATTTCTTTTGATTTTTTATGATCGATAGACGCGTCCAGTTCATTGTTCGATGAATGAAGGATATTCAGTTAGAAGTGTTTTTTGAACAGAAGATTAGGACCAAAGTGAATCAATTATCAAAACACTTAAATGAATTGTGCAGCAGCGAGCTTCCCTATTTGTACTTTCGCTTGTTCCATCTTATTTTGACTTCCAAAGATCATGAGGTTATTACAATGGCGATAACATTCAAAGAAAAAACAGAGTTACTTACGTTTAATTCAATTGCGACTAAAATATAAAATATATGATGGAAATTTTTTCCAATTCATGTGTGACACATATACTGTTCCATGGTGCGGTACATAAATGCATGGCAATGAGCCCATCGAAAAAACTGGAATATTTTCGATAATTTTTTTTTAAATGTATTTCAATATTACACGAATTATCTTTAAATTCAAAATAAAATCCAACAGAAGCGTCAATAATTATTTATTATTTCTTTGATTATTAATAGTGATTTGTGTGTGTGCAAGATCTACATAAAGACTGAAAGCGAAAATACGATAAGGATAATCCACTCAATGAATATGTAATAATTAGAAAGATGATAAACAATGTTAATCCTATTGATCATAAATTGGTCCTCTTAAAGTAATGCGCAGTCATGCGGGTATCATGACTGCCCTGAATGATGGATTGGAAGAGAGTTCAATGGTGTTTTGTGAACATTTTCACAATGCATATTCATTGATCAAAGTCATTCGATCTAGATGTTTCACAGCTGTGTGTATATTTAATCTACATTGATCGAACGCAACATTTATGTCAGTGAATTGTTTGTTTGCTTGTATGAGTGATAAGACTTTTGTATTGTGTATGTCATATAAAACCATATCGTCGGTATAAAGTGACAGACAGTCGGCTTTCGAGTATCGATCTCGAATATTACTGTTTTGCTTTGAAAATATATATAAATTATGTATTGAAATCCGTTTCAACAGTCGTAAGAGATTGAGTTTTGTTAATTTTTAAAATAAAAATCTGAATATAACAAAACAGTTAGTTATACGATCTCAGTTAATTTTAAATCGGTTCGAAGAAAAAATTATGACTTTTAAAGGCATAAACTTTTCCAATACGGAAAAATGAGTTTGTTATTTTAAAAATTGCCATTTTGATATATGGTTATTCAATGTGGGCTCTAAAATAATCAAAAAATCATAGCTTCAGGTTGACTGAAAAAAGAAAACAGAAAAACTTGACAAGTTAGACGTTGAACACATTTATTACATATATAAACATAAAAAAAAACTTGGAGTTTTATTTTAAAAGCTTTGTGAATATTTTGGGTAATTTTTAATTTTCGGTGTGAACAATTGAAGTGATGAAAAATAAGTGCAGCAAAGACTGTTTGGGTATTCGGTCCCGTACAAATAGTTTACATCAAACGTGGAAGTGGTTACATCAAACGATTGCATTGCACGAATACCTGATTTCGATGTCATCGGCTGATAACGACGTGAACACCTCAAATCCATTTTCAAATAATAATTAAAAGAATGATTTGAACTTGCATCTATGTGTGACATATATTATTTGAAAAGATAAACTACTGGTAAAAAATACATTGAATTAGAGTCTCGGACAATAACTTTCTAGTCATATACAAATATTGCTGTTCGATTGAAGAGATCAATTTTATACAATAGACAATAAAAAACAAAACAAAAAAAAAAATCGGAATCCAAGAGTTGGCCAAAGTATTTGTGCAAAAAACCGCTGCCCGGAATTGAAAAATAAACAATTACTGGAAATCAATATGGGTCTATTCAATGACAACATTCTCTTTATAATTTGGGAAAAATAGAATTGGCCAGTTTGTTTTTTGTATATGACTTTTTCGTGCATTTCGATTGCTTAACCGTTCAATAGAAATGAGTTATTGATTCCAGAGATTTTGAATTCGGTTGATGAAATCATATTATTTCAGAACAGTCCAATAAGTCCACTGTGCTTTGAATGGATACATCGTAGCAACGCAAAAACACAAAATCAACGCACCAATACCGCCATATCGAAAGCAATAACGCTAGAAAAATTCGAACTAAGAAGAATTGAATCACATTTTTTACAGAATTGAACATCTGTAGTAGCAGCGTATGCGTTGGTCAAAGTACACTTTTTTCGAAACAAAAAAAAAAAAAAAAAACAAAAAAAAAGAGCGTACAGAAAAACATATTTACTCCAGACTGTTTCATTCGGGACACATACATATATCGGATTTTGTGAGCTCTTTTCACTACAATCATCTAGGTCGAAGAAAATATCTGTAACAGTATTTGTAATTATCCAAAAACAACGTAAATCACATATGAGAAATAGTTTAATCACTTTGTATTGAACTTAAAATCGAAATGGCTTCTATATTATTTAAATGCGGCACCAAAGTCCAATTTATTAATGGTCAACTATCATCATTACTTCAAAAACATATCAAAAATAGATGTAATAATGAGCGATATCGTTATTATTCATCAAATTCATCATCTGAAGATAAGAAGCGTTTTGAAAATGAAAACAATAAAATGGTTGCGAATTATACGCACAAATTAACAAAAATCGATGGTTTGCGGAAATCGGATAATTCTGTAAAATCTATTACTGATAAAGATATAAAAAAATCTGTTTTTATTTCGCAATCTTACGATATTTTCACAAACTTAGCATTGGAGGATTGGTTTTACCGCAATTTTGATTTCACCAATCATCATGTACTATTGCTTTGGTCAAACGATCCATGTGTGGTTTTCGGTCGCCACCAGAACCCATTTGATGAAACAAATGTTTCAAATTTATTAAACGATGGCATTGCTTTAGCGCGCCGTAATAGCGGCGGCGGTGCAGTTTATCATGATCGTGGCAATATGAATATGACATTCTTTACACCGCGTAAACGATATAATCGTAATTACAATTTAAATATTGTAACACGTGCTTTGTTTCGCGAATGGGGCATCAAAGCTGATATATCACCACGCGATGACATCATGATTAATGACAAGAAGGTACATGAAAACATATTGACTATAAAGAAATAAATTCCCAATATCCATGTGATCTCTTATTGAAATACTCTATCGATTAGATATCCGGAACAGCTGCGAAATTGGGACAGCCGAATGCTTATCATCATTGCACATTGCTTGTAAATTCAAACAAAGATAATGTCAGAGATGTCTTGCTAAAAAATGAGGTAGATAAGAAAAATTAGTTTGAATGAAAAATATTTGATCAGAACCGAAAGCTTAACAGTTTTGCTATTTTGTTTCATTTTTTACGTAAGACGAATATTTTAGGTACAGCGACACCCTCAATACGATCACCCATTAAAAATCTCGTTGATTTCAATCGACATGTGAATTTTTCACAGCTTTTGTCAGCTATCGGGTGAGTTTAAGTGCATCTGCAACAATATGTCTCTATTAAAATTTTTCACTTTTTTATTTCGAATCAGATACGAATTTCTTCGTACATCAGCTACCGAACTACACGATGGCGGACGTCATTTGATGATGAAACAACGCGGTTTCCAATTAATCAATCCGACCGAAAAATGGTTCCCAGGTTTAAATCAAATACGGAGTGACTTGAGCTCTTGGAATTGGTGTTTTGGTAGAACGCCCAGTTTTACTGTTCAAAAAGATTTGCAACTTAAGTCGGATGATAAAGATCATGATGTTCAATTAAATGTTGATGTACATTCCGTAAGTGTTTTCTAGTTAACAAATATTTAACCATTTTAATAGCTAGCAATCTTTTCTATTAATTTCGAAGGGTTTGATTGAAGACATCTTTTTGACCATACCAAACATCGAATCAATTCCTGTTGTGTCAACACTGAAAGGCAAACCATACTGTGAAGAGAATCTTTATCATATTGTGTCCGCTTTGAAAGGTGTTAGCAGCGATAACGTAAAGCACGCAATGAACCATTCACTTTAAAAAAAACTTCTAAAAATATCCATATACAGAGTCTAGATTATGTTTTATGTTTCTTTTGTATTGCATGGATATTATTAATCTTACAACATATTTTACCAAATAAAAATTTGAATTAATTGACTTTTGTACAATAATAATTATTATTTTACTAGCCATTAATGCGGAAACCAATCGAAATGATACTTTGATTGGAAAGATATATCACTTGAGTGAGATATCTCTTCATTTGAAAGACGGTTAAGCAATGAAAACGCTCAAATAAAGAGCAAATTTGTGTCTGGAGCAGAGCTTCATTCGATACTTGAATGGAATGAGTAAATTCAAGAATTCGTACATAGCACATATTTTATAAGCAAATTTTTAATTTTTGAAAAGCCAAAATATGGAACTAGAATATCATGATAGAGTAAAGTTTTGCAATTCAGGAACCACTCTCGGATAATATGCAGCACGTCAGGTATTGTCAAACAATTTCACTATTCAGATAATCATATTCGGCTTTAGAGCATATCTGTGAAATATTTCTCGATTAACTTGATTTTGAAAAAATCATTTTCAAATTAATATCGATTTTTATAAATAAATCTATCTGCAATGAAAGAAATCAAGAGAACATTTCGATTTTTTCAAAAAAAAAAAAAAAAAATAAAAAAAACAAATGTATTGTGTCAAACAAGATGAGCGAAGTATTCGATGTAAACAATGTTATATTCATACGAACGTTTTCGAATTGCAAGAATATAAAAACGCAAATCTTCTGGAATATTTGAATTTATATTTTGTTAAAAATTTTATTAATATTGGAAAGGATCTTTTCATTCCAATTTTCCTCTCTAACTCAAAATCAAATTGGTCTCAATTCTTCTAATTGCAACATTACCTCAATTTAAATAAACTCATTCCAATATATAATGTTGATTTGTAACCAAAAAGGAATCGCGTTGATTTTTTGCGTTTTCTCCGTTTTCTTTAATCCGAAATAAAAGTATTTTTTTTTTTGCTTGATGTGGAACATCAAGTTATAAAATCGTTATATATATATATATATATATATATATATA
>GL502429.1:61777-76878 GCA_000149185.1 Mayetiola destructor
ACGTTTATGCTGACATTTTTTTGAAAGAAAATTATTGAAATGGAAATGTGAAGTCCCATATTTATTCTCAACGATTCATTTAAATCCATTTAAATGGATACGGTGATTGATCTGTTTGCGAAATATGTATGATCAACCACGCAAACGTTACCGTTTCATACGAGAACGATTTGTCAGGTGTAATTCTTTATAAGCAACTGGCCTTGCGTTCACCCGCACCCCGCCCTGTTGCACGCATGTGCGCATGAAAAATCACATATCACAACGAATTCAATAATAATTCTTTTTTTCATGCTTTTTTGGCTAACGTGATCGGTTAATATCAAAGAATGGCAATGCATTGTCCAACGGTTTAAACGCATCGAAATGTCGATATATATGTATGCGCATTCGGAATGTTACTTTCCTGAATATCTTACATCAATCGATTTTGAAGATTTCAAAATCATTCGGCTTTTCAACACATCAGAAAAAGAATTTCATTCAAATTTATCTCAAACAATAGCCCATTGTATTTAGTTCATTTGTGCATCAATTTTTGAAGTGAACAGTCAAGATTTTCCACCAAATTTTAAGCCATCAAAAAGAGACAGTTTGTTATTAAAAAGATATTGAGGAGCATTTTAACCGATGAGAATTTGATTGCTGCCATCCATTCACTAGCAGAAGATGTTTCAATTGTTCGATTTCTAGCTTCACATCATTTGTTTGAACGATCCATGGAAATAGTGCTGTCGAATGATTTCGTGCGAATCCGTGCCGATTTCGAACGTCCGGTAAGCGATTTCATGTTTAAAAATTATTTTTTTTTGCGGTGAAAGCAAACACGAAAAATCCCGTGGCTAATCCTGAAATTGTGAAATGGGCTTTTGATCAAAGAATTTACTTTCCAACTCAGAAGGTTCAAACATTTTCGGTGACTTTAATCCATAATTATCATGAAAAATTCGTCATGATTGTTAACCAGTCTGTTAGAAAGTTTTAACCGACGAATATCAGATGCTTGGTCTTCCTTTCATTTAAGCGGATCGAAAATGAAAAATCAATATTTCGATTATAAAACCATGAGCGATGGATTCACCGCAAATATCCTTGTGATGAAATCAAAAAAGGATGTCGATTTGGTTACTCCGAATGGAAGGTGAAAGAATGTGACAGATCGATTTGCCTGGAATTGAACAATTTGATGTGATTCCACCAATTGTAAATGAACGTATTTGCGAATTAGATGTGAAAATCGGCATTGAACCAGGTGCTCGATAATTCTATCGACATCTAAAAACATATCGAGAAATGTCCGGTTTTTGGAAATGAGAATATAATCGCCGAGGAATTACCCGTTCGGGGAGTACCATAGAAATTCAATTTCATTTTTCAAATGAAAAAGGCTAAATCGATTGTTCGATAAATCAATGGATTGTGTTTAATCAGTGCTTTCCATGGTTTTGTCTCATGTTACAGTTTGATGACTATGAATGAGAAGAACGAGAACATAATGCGATTCCAATCACACCAAAAGGTCGTTATTATGTTGAATTTGTTCGACACAAATTAAACATGTGCCATGATGGTTGGGAGAAGAGTGAATCGGATGTATTGTGAAAAATCTTAATATAAACGAATAATTGTTTTTCATTGTTTTTTAGGGTTTATTTCAACCCAGACGTATGAAAATTGAAATTTGATACTCATCAATAAAAGCTGGCAGCGATGTATGCAATATCAGAAAAATCATCGGCCGTTCAGCGAAACGGTAAATTGAATAAAGCATTAATTTTCATCGGACACTTGAAATGTATAGCAGGCTCACTGATTCGTGGAATTCGAACATCACTTGAAACTTTTCGTTTTTTTTTTTGCAACAACTTGGTTCAACAGTAATTGTGATTCACGAAAATCGAACATCGATGCCGTGTATTTTTTGTGCCCAAACAATGATCAATGAAGATCGTTGAGCACAAATCAATCAGTTTTATTCTTTTGATATGATTAAAAATAGAAAAATAGTCAACAACCATAAGAAGCATTCATTTTAAGGCCACGAACTATGCATACACACAATGTGTGTCGATGATTTGGTTTTCATTTCAAATCTCATAATAAACAAAATTTAATAGCGGTTCGAATGTTTATGATAACCTACACACACAAAAATCATCGGATTAAATTCTATGAGTTTATTTCGTGGAACGGATTATTGACAAGTTAATTCCGATATACAGATTGAATTTGAATATTTTCGGCTGAATTTCGACATTTCATCCAGTAGCCTTTGCATACATAACGCTGGACTCATACCAAATTCTGTATATGTGACGCTTTATGAGTGTGTCGTACATGCGCAAAGTCTACTGGATGAAATGTCAAAATTCAGCCGAAGATATTCAAATTCAATTTGTATATCGGAATTGACTTTGTCAATAATCCGTTTCACGGATTAAACTCATAGAATTTGATCCGATGATTTTTTTTGTGTGTATTTGTCTTTGTTTTTATTCCCTCCCGTTTCTATTTTTTTTATATATGTTGTATATACAATTATTCATTCTGTGTCGATTGTCGTCCAATTCCGTGGACATTGGCTCCAGCAACTGTTTGGCGAGTCGAAATGCATGAAAGTTATTTAAAACGAAATCCAGGTGCATGCAAGATCCACAGATACACACGTGATCCAAATCAACCATTAAAACAGCATAATAAATTGAAATCGTGATCACAATGGATCGCGAGTAATATTGTCAAAAAGATTGGATCTAGTTGCCGGCCGTCCATTGCCACGGAATTATTTGAAAATAACTCTTAGAGTGATACAACTACGACGATTTCTCCAACAACGCCGATAGATTTTGAGCTTCATTCAATTTCATTCAGGTTCAAAATTTCAAATCAAATCAAATGAAAAAATATTGTTTCAACTATGAACCATGCACATTCCGAATCCGAAAGGGTATTGTGAACGGTGTCAAAAAGTACGAAAATAATTGTGAATTTAGCTTTGATAATTATACCATGTATAATCGTAGTAATCAGACGAAAAGGGACGATTTTGTTACATAGCATTTTGGTATGTTTTTGAAATCTGTTTTTTACAGATAAAAAAAAATTAATTAAGTTTTGTTTTTTACATATTCATCTGCGTACAGGGACTTGATGTTGCAATTAAAATATTTCGACCGAAATCTGGCCGGCGTGCAGATGGAACTTAATTAAGGGTTTTATTTTGTTCCATCTGACCCAGTTTTGCGTTCGGTTTTGGTCAAAATAACTGAAGCGATATTGGGCTTTGCAATCTTTTCCCTCGTCGTTTTAAAATATGTTTTCCTATTCAGTAATGATGCATCAGTCTAAAACTTACAATTTCATGAATATTGACTATTTTTTCATTATAACTTTAATATCCAAATTAGGTTTACAATCTGCATTTTTCCGTTTTTCGGGATACATCTCAGTCTACACTTAGCCAGTTCGTATCTCTCAGCTCTCGTCCTGTCTAGAATGGGGCTTTATTTTTCTTGCACTCGTAAATTGTTTTTAATTATTATTAAGATTTGTCTTCTAGTTTCGTTATGAGCATTCAAAACATTCACTCAAGCCAAATTCACCATTCAGTTTTTATACAAACAAAATCGATTTACCACACAGATTGCATGTTAATCGCACGATTACGTGCCAAATTGTGCACTGCAGCACTTGTCACTTGCGACTGGATACAATAACAACTTGATTTTTTTCCAACTAGAAAATAGTAAATTTTTTGTCTCGCGATGCTTGTCTATTTACTCTGTGAATGAGCTGATATTGAAGACATGCTGATAACTGTGAATATATGCTCATTCATACAAATACATATATGAAATGCATGTGTGTGTGTTTGCTTTTCTGTATTCTAGAACTTTTAGGATCAATGCTGATTTTATTTAGGTATATTGTGCTTTTACTCGATAGATATGCAATACAGCTGCACTCATCCCATAGTAAATTTATAATGCGAATAAAACTTGTTCATTGTTCATTTTTTAACTCAGCCTCCCTGTGAGTATTGAGCATGAGCATTAAATACGCACACGCACCACCACTCATTATGATGAGTTCAGCGTACAATAAAAAATTGGAAAAAAAATCATTGGTTTTGTTCGTTTATCTATTCGGAATCAATTTGAGAACTGTAAAAATTCACTTATAAAAAATGGATAGAAATAAAATCTTCAGAGCCTAGATTCTACTCGAGTATAGTAGGATTGTTCTACTTCTCTATATTATTTGTTTATTTAATAATAATTTTAATGAAAAGTACATCGCTCTCAGATCTCTCATAACCAAATATCGATTATTCCCTGAACACAATCAGACAGTAAATATGTATAATTTAATATTTTTCTGATCGTTCCTCTGTTTTTCCGATGAATCTCCCATTAAAATATTGCTATTATAAATATAAAAATTTATCTAAACCTCATGAAAAAGAGTTCAGTGGCACCTTTCTTTACTTTCGAAAAATGCGCATACTCACCATAAAATATCTTATACACACGACATACATATATGAAATTAAAGAAAATTGTTTGAACGAACAGAATAAGAGTATTAGCCGAACGGCAAATATTTTGATGTTTAAAATTAAAAATGATTTTTATTTTAGAATTATGTGAATTTTATATTAAAATGACTTTCAAACAAATTAGTCAGTAAAATAAATAAATCTGTTGCTATTAGCATTATCATTATTTTAACTTAAATGAATATAGATGGCGTTTCAAGGACCATCAACCAGAATAGAAAGATTGATTGTTAATTTTCCGACAATTTCCAACAGCTTGATATGAACTTATTGTAAATTGTTTCAAACCACCTAAACAGCTCTGTTAGGCACGGAATGTAAATTCTGCTATGTCGCACAAAGCGATTTCAACATTAAAAAAAAAAAAAGAAAAAAAAAATCGCCCTAACGAACATATCAGCGTTTGAACATATCGGTAAACGACGGTAAGATGGCGTTACTTTGTTACTTTCTTGTTTCTCGAAATTTGAAAATAAAACATACTCCCCGGAATATAGGCCGAATAACAAAACGCAAGATTTTTTCGAATAAACAAAGAACAATGAATTACAACATGAAACTATGTCTGAGCATTCTTATGTTTGCTGTAAAGATGCGAAAAATGAAGTCACTATTGTGAATAGGAAAAGAAGAATTAGGTTTATAGTTATCATGAAAATTGGAGATATACAATATTTTTTTCATTTCTTGAAAATATTCATTAATTTCATATTGTGTGGATTATTCCAACTTGGATTAGTTTGCTACTATCATAATCATAAAAATATCTTCAAAACAATGCGACTTAAAACAATGAGTGGATACGGAAGAAACATATCGCTTCAAATTAACCATATTGATTGCAGAACGATGAGCCATCATGATACTAATATATGACATTTAAGAGGGCGTGATGAATTCCAAAAAAGAATTAATTGTTATTAATTCTTTGAAATAGCGGCATTCATTAATTGAAAATGAATTTTTACTCAATTTATTTATAATCTCTTTGTCTCCATTCTTCCACTTCAGTAAAGAAAAAAAAATGAGAAAGACGGGAAGAATTAAAATTATAACAAATCATAAAACTCATAACAAAAGATATGAAATACGAAACAAATACTCAGTAAAATATCCAGAATGCGCATACGCATACAAACACATCATTTTGGAATGCATCACACACCCATGGCGAATATGATAGAAAAAAATAGTCTTAAAACCAACTACTCTTATGTGAAACAATATTTTAAACAAATATACATACGAAGTATTCTCACCAATGATTCGATTACATCCGACATGACCATTTACGTCGGTGTTTATAGTATATATAAATACTTGTAAATTTATGTGTATACATATACATACGTATATGTGCATGTCGGCCTGTATATAAGTGAATGTTGGAATAAAATGAAAAAAATTGTTGTTGTTTGTGTGTATTGGTAAAAGGACGCCACCGGTTTTGCGTCTGTACAGCGTCTTTGGGAACAGTAACATGAATTTAGTTGCATTCGAATGTAAATTTAGCTTGGAGTGCGCGACTTCAGTCATATTTTAACTGTTCAAGTGTTCGTTTATATATATAATTTTGTCTTAAGAGTTTGAAATTTAATCAAAAAAAAAAAACTATCTAAATAAATCAAACAGAAAATTAAAAAAATACATCATCAATCAAAATAGTAATAATCGAAGAAAAATTCGAACCTTACCCACAGCATACAAAAATCAACAAAAAGAAAATCCGAACATACAGTTCCATACATTTTTGGGCTGAACAATTTTGACTATACTAACGACTAGAAGTAAAAAAGATACTTTTTACCCGCGACCAATATATATATATATATATATATATTTATATATATATACGAATAATTCGAATAAAATTCCTTGAGCATTTCATCATCAAATTTTACGGAAAAGTGATTTGAAAAGAGAAAAAGGAAAACAAATAAAAACAGTTCTGATTTCATCGAATTAAATCAAAAGTAAAAATACTTGGAAAAAAATGGCAGCAGAAGTGGCAAATAATCAAGCAGTTAGTGCACCAGCTGAAGAAAATGCTGTAACTGAAAAGAAAGTTGAAGAAGTTGAGGCAGCCGCCAAAGATGCTGATGCAAACGCAACTACAAAATCGGGTGAAACTGAAACAGCAGAAAATGTTGGTGATTCAGCAGCGGCTCCGGCCAAACCCGTTCAACCAAAACTGACGATTCATAAGACCGATTTCGAAAAGGATGTTATTTATTTGTACCAATTCTCGAGGACACCATTTTTGCCATCAATATCACCATATTGTCTCAAAGTCGAGACATGGCTACGTCTCGCTGGACTTAAGTATGAGGTAAGCATATGTATATTTCTCATTTTCAAAATCAGTGTCAACTTATGATAGGTCTTAAGAAATTGTTTCATTTATCGAGAGGCAAAATAAAAATTATAATTCAAATCCATTGAAACATGCTTTGCCAATCCAACATTCATAAATACAAACAAATTTAAATGTTCGATCGTTCAGTTTATCGAATTTAGATAATATTGTAGCGGTTTTTATTTTTTCGCTGTTTAGTGTATTCAGTACAGCAGCTTGATAGGAAAACCATATTTAGATTGGTTTCGAACCATTGCACCATTTTCTAAGTACATTATTGTTTTTCTGTTCATTTGCAAAATTCCCGAGATTTGAGCCGATAAAAGATTGTATACACGAAATGAACTCATCTTTTTCGTTTGTTAGCAATACAGATATTTATCTTTGATTTGATTGTGCATCTTTTTCATTGGATACATATGGGTCTTAGCTCCTTTATTTAAGCGAACAACATTCGACTGCAGTGCACTAACGTCATTTTCACTCTTTTGAAATCGAAAAAAAATTGATGTTCGATTTTTACAAAAACGAATATTGGAAAGAGAGAATCGAAAAAAAACGAAAACTTGAAAGCGAAACTAACGATGAAAACAATAATAATAATAATAATAATGGCACAACCAAGCGAAACTCAAAACTTTAGTTAAAAAAAAATCCATAGCAAAACAAACGAATCTGCGATTTTGCGTCTAACACTTTTCGCCTAATGATTTTTCGCATTTGAATTATTAATAATGTCATGTCAATTTAATAGGATTTAAAGAATTGAGTAGACTAATGACTTATTGTACGTTGCAATACTTTACCATTTGAAAGAAATTAAAAAAATGCCAAAAAGTCATCACTCACCCATAAGCTATAAGCTGACTGTTTCACCGTTTAGGTTTATGTCTTTCGTTTTGTTCGTTCTTCTTCCTGTTGAAATGATTTTGAACATATGTTTGATTGTGATCGTTACTTTTCATGATTAATTACGTGTAATTTAATGTTTTTTTTTTTTTTCAAGTAGATCGAATCGAAATAGAAATCGTCTTATGTCTATTTTTTACCGTTTAAATTTATATCAGCTGTCAATCGATTCTCAATATCAACCATTTCGTTTGTATATACATTTAATGCAATGATTCCATTTAAAGGGAATATTTTTTCTCAGAAAATGGGAATTTTGTATATGATTTCCTTCTGTGATCGTTATCTTTTTAATATTGACATAGCACATTTTTGATAGAGGTCAATGCCACTAGAACAGGATAATTTAACTTTATTTCCATAGCCAATATCTCTATTATAATTCGTTGGTCTTATCTAGATGAATGAATAAACTAAAGAATAAAATCATTACCGCTACACTTCCATATTCACGGAATTTCTCAAGTTATTATTATACAGACAAACTAATTTAGAATGCGTGAACGATGTATATGCTGGTTGGTCGGTTAAAAATATACCTACATATTAATGTCTCCAGCAAGGAAGAGTTCGTACAATAGCTCATGCGTTTGTTCCATTTTTTTTCTTCTAATCTGTTCATTAGTTTATCTGACCCTCTATTTTTTGATTCACATAGTGACCAAACAAACGGCAAAATAAACGATGCAGCTGGAAGTAAACTGTCCCCCAATCAAAAACGCTTTTCAATATTCGTGGTAGCGGAACATGCATACTAAAGTACATTTTCAGTTTAAAAAAAAACTGTAAACAAGAAAAAGAAAAAAAATTAAAACAAAAAAATGCATCGACCGACAACAATTTGAGAAATTGAATAAGAGGAGAATCGATACGATTTTTGGATATATTAGAAAACATACGCTTTGCGTGGAATAACATACTCGATTGTATTTGAACTACGCGGCTGGAATACGCTCGTTAATATTGTATCATTAGACTGAACTCAATCGCTCACACTAATACAATTACAAGTAATGAGTATATTGTTAGCTACAAAAAAACTTAAGCTAACAAAACAGCACACAATTATAATGGACAAGAGGGACATAATGCATACGCTATGCATCAGAAAATGAATGCATCTTAAAAATATTCAAAAAATAATAGTAGCTGAAAGTTTGGTTACGGTTAATGTGTCAAAAACAAAAATATAATGTGATAATGCATCATCACATATCACATTTTTAATGAATTTCCGAACCAATCACTTCAGTCTGAACATTTTTTACTAATGCAATGAACAAATTCGGCATGCTAAAGCCAATTTGCAATTTGCATATACATATTAGGAAATGTTCCAACTGTATATGGCTCCAGCATTCAATGAGCAAATTTATTATTCATATTATTTTTTCATTTATATGAGATTTCAGCTCAAGATAGTGATTTGATGAATTCAATATGGAACTTGTTTCAGAAAAAAGCAATGTTTTTATTTCAGTTTTTCTATCGAGTGGATATTTTTTTCGACAGGATTTTAAGTTAATAGGAATATAATAGAGTTCAGAGACTTCTGAAGGAAAAATGAATTCAATTTTAAATTTCGATAGAAACTACTCGAATACGGGCGTCTCCTTTGATCGTGTATTTTTCGGGTAATAATTAGTATTTCTCTAGTGTTCACAATAATAATATCCTGAAATTGTTTGAATGACAGAATATTCATCAAAACGGCATATTTCTATTGACTAACACATGTACAATGTCACATAGTACATACATAATATGTAATACATATACACACAAATTGACAAATACATGCAACTACAAACATGTATTGTGTATATTGTTTCTCTCGTGCATAGGTGCGGCATTTTCATTGTTTAAAAACTTAAGATGAATGTTTACTTTTGAGGATGAGAGCAATTTTTCATTTTTAGAAAATAGTTAATTGCAATAATTATTAACAATCAACATAGATTCCTGCCTGCGCTTTAAATTGAATATGTGCGGACATTCTTAACGATCAATGATAGTTACAGAAAAATCACTTGTGATTGTATGTGTTATTGCCGCGCCTTTATTCATATATTCCATTTTCCGCATACGGAGCAGCGCAAACCTTTTTCGGTTCTATTCGATTGACTTATACTATTCATCAGGGGTTCCATTCACTGTTCTTTTCATATCATTATTCGGAATATTTCTACCCGCTTTTTCAAAGCAACAAATCGAATTTATATTAAAGCTGGAGCATTGGTAGCTTAACGAACATATTTCTAGCTTTTTGAATTGACCATTCGCGCCTTAATCAGGGAATGAGACAAAACTGTTTCGTTTTAACATTTATGAAGAAAAAAAAAAATAAATGGAAAATTTCAGCAATAATTGCTATTCACACAAAAAATTAAAATGGGAGAAAAACCGGATACGAAACATTTCTATGAAACATGTGTCATTAGACCTGTTCAAAAAACCTAAAATGTCGATTTGTTCCCGGGACGCCCCCTAACTTTTTTCGTTTGGACTTTTTAAATAAATTCCAGCAATTTGCATATTACATTGAAATATGATTTTGTAAAAAGATGTTGCGAGCTAAAATCCAACGTATTGGAAAAAGAAAAATTTAAATGTAAAACATTAAGAAAAGAAAAAAGTCATTCCACGAATCAGTATTTAAAGTTGAAGATAAAAATCTGAATCTGACAAACGACAAAAACGAAAAGATATTCCTTTTACACATTGCATACGAATACAGCCCCGAGTTTAGTTTCGTTTTTCATATGATAGACGAATTTTACCATAAATAACAGCAATAACGTCAGTCATGTGTCTCTCCTCTTGTGAATTCTCTTTTGTCTTTTTGCTCACTTCTATCTGATCATCCTTCTTGTTCAAAACTGTTCGCAATGATGCTATCAATGGAATTCGACACCAAATAACTAACGAAATACACAATGGTGATGGTTGTTTTTCTCTTTCACTTGAAAGTCCCGAAGATTGGTTGTTATGATTTTTTTTTTTTTGTTTTTGTTTCAATTTGATACACTTGCTTGCAGAAAAAGATACATATCCAAGAGTAAATAAATTTCAACAATTCAGTTTAAGATGTACAACAGTCGAAATATGTCTCAATGAAATTCATTTAAACCTTCTTGAGAAATTCCTTCTCAAATCGTCAACGGCTGTTTTCTGAAATAACCTTTTGCTGAGCTATCGCTTCATTTGCCTGTATTAATAATTATTTTGATCTAGTATTTCATAGATCGTCAAAATTCTTCGTCACCTCGGAATTCTAGCGCCTCTATTCAGACAAAATCCTACTATTTCAATAATCTTTTAGGTGTTTATGGAATTTCGTTCTTTTGCTCTGTATGTATACACATAACGCTGATTGTTTACTGTTCATACTATATTCTGCGCTTTTTTATTGATCTATAAATGATCAGTAGGCCTTGTTGTTTTCAGTGAAAAACTGTTTG
The DNA here is from genome assembly GCA_000149185.1 of Mayetiola destructor. NCBI lineage: Eukaryota > Metazoa > Arthropoda > Insecta > Diptera > Cecidomyiidae > Mayetiola > Mayetiola destructor. The sequence continues at coordinate 73,062 of GL502429.1, forward strand.
CTTTTTCTTTTTAAATTTACATCTTTTTTCGCGTGCATTAGCGAATAAATAGCTACGCATCACCAACTATCCACATACAATGGTTAGTTAAAGTTAATAATGATTAACCACATGAGAAGCATTGCTTTTTTCAACTAGAAGACTTTGAGCACAATCGTCCCTACAACCTCCTTTAAATCGTCTCTAAATCGGACTAAATATTTCGATTTATACGTCCGATTTATGCTACTATCCTTCGGTTCTTGTTGACACAGACCACAAAATACCTAATTGCTCAGGTCTCAGTACTGTGCATAGTTCATAGTTGAAGCTAACTAAGTGAGTATATTAATTTTTTTTTTTTTAATCAATTTGAATGAAGCTTAAAATCTATCTTCGGCGTTGTTGGGGAAATCGTCTTCGTTGTACCATTCTTTGTAATATTCGCAAATATTTCAGTGGCAATGGACGGCCGGCAACTGAATCCAATCCTTTCGCCAGTATTGCTCGCGATTCATTGTAATCACGATTCAAACTCATTGGACTGTATATTGAGTATCAGTCATACATTGTGTATGTTAGTGGTAGTATTTTAAATCCAAAAGTTCTTCGGCTCCCGACGTTATTTATGCGTAATGTGTCATAAAGTTCAAAATGATAAAAGACATTGAATGGTTACCAGAAATGAAATGACTAGAGACTGACTCGCTCATATTCGAAATGTAATAGTTCCAATTGAACAACTTATGCATTATATACATATATATGAAAATATACAACATTGTATCGAAAAGATCCATGTAGAGAATTCAAAATTCAAATGTTGTATGAGCACATGTGTGCATTTTGTTATTGTGTTTGTATATGAACACACCCAAGCCTGGAGAAGAACGCATATTGGCTGCGCAACATAGTGAAGTACTACTATGTTCATACTAAGATGGTTAAAATAAATTATCTCAATCTGTTTGTAACCTAAGGAATTTTCAAACTAAAACCCATATTTAAACCATTTCATATGTACACTGGTTTTTAATAGAAGAGTTTAATTTGTACTATTATTTCTATATACGCTAACACAAACATAATCAATGAACCTTTGACATAATATATTAATACATCATTCGATAATATGTCTTCACTTTCATATTGCTCCAATTCTTGATTCATGCTGGTCATTTGCTCTGTACTGTCTCATTTCAATTCACCCACTGGGCATACTTATATGAGACATATTTTGTTGATGGTCGCTTGAACGCAATCCTTTTGTTCAGCTCAAAAATATGTTGGGCACAGTAAAATGCGATTAGTTTAGACGGATTCCATAATGCAGACAAGCTCAATTATGATAATTATCAACATAAAGAGATCACACACACCACGAGATAACTCATTCACATACATACATTTAAACCAATTTTTGATTGTTGAACCGTAAACGGGTTGAATCGTTATATGGGTAGAGATGAACCAAAGTTATGCATATATCGTTGACTTTGAATTCTTAACATTTGTATTTTGAATATAAATCGTTGAATTGCAATGAAAGTGTTAGACTGTGTAATCGTTACGAATTGCATTTAACCGTAATTTGGATTCAATATCAAAATATTTAAGTGAACTAATTGACGATATAATTATCAACATTCCATAATTCGATACGAAATCGTTTAAAATCAACTAAATCTATTGCATCAAATTTGTATCCATTTGATTGATTGTATGTACTGAATAAATATCAATTCTTTATGCAGGAAGGGAAACTAATAAGCAATAAATATTAATTAAGTCTTTACGACGAATATGCTAACACTTCTGCACATTTAACATCAATAAGAAGATAGATGGAATCATTCGTTTGTTATTAATATTTATACCAGCACAATAAACAATGGAATAGAAAACGACAAATATCATAGCAATTAGGTTCATGAAATACTTGAATGAAATAAAAATTACTTGTGGGTACCAGAGACAACTAATCGCCACTTTTTTTTCGGGGCCTGAGACCATTTTGGGATATTGTCCGTTAGTATTACTAAGCAAATAATAATTGTGTGGAAACAAATAATACTTTAAGTTAATAATTGAGTTTGAATATTGTGTATGTGAGTTGTGTAAGCGTTCCGTATTTAAATGACATCTTAGACATCTATCATCAATGCTAGTACTTCATCCCGAGAAGAATTTCTGAAGAAAAGAATCTTCGCAATCAAATCGTAGCATTGATACACATTGATAGATGTCAATCCTCCAGTACTCGTTGACGTAGTCCACATATATCCACTCAGTAAAAAAAAAATGACGTTAAAAGTACTTATTTCGACTTTGCAAAGTCGAAATGACTATACTTTTTACGTCAATTTTTTTTCACTGAGCATATTTCCCAGGTCTCAGTACTGTGCATAGTGCATAGTTCATAGATAAAACTAGCTAAGTGAGAACATTATTTTTTTCTTTTGCTTTGCTTGACTCGAATTGAATGAAGCTTAAAGTCTATCGGCGTTTTTGGAGAAATCGTCTTCGTTGTACCATTCTTTGTGTTGTTCGCAAATATTTCAGCGGCAATGGACGATCGGCAACTAAATCAAATCCTTTTGCCAGTTTTGCCTGCAATCCATTGTAATCACGATTCCCGACTCATTGGGCTGTGATTTTGATTGTTCTGTCGAAACGGTTGATTTGGATCAAGTGTAAATGTGCGGGTCTTGCATGCACTTGGATTCCGTTTTAAATAACTTTTATTCGCTTTGATTCGCCAAACAGCTGCTGTAGCCAAGGTCCGTTCGACTGGTTGACAATTAATATAAAATGAATTGCTATATATTCAACAAAAAACACAAACGGAAAAAAAGAGAAGAGAATGAAAAAAAATCCGAAAATTTTTCGAATTTTTTTTATTTTTAAATTTTTCTACGCGTAGAAAATCAATATTTTGAAAAAAAAAAAAAGAAAAAAAGAAAAATTGTCCGAGGCTTCCCCTTGAATTTTTTCAAAACATCATTCACATTTCGGAAAAGTATGTTTTAATCCTTAAAACCATTTATTTATAATAATCCATGTCTTCTAAGTAAGTAAAAACATGACCAAAAATCTGATTGAGATTTCCCATGTGATTGGCCTGTTTTTTTATAAATACTCTTTCTCGTGGTCCATAATCAGTGAAAAAAAACAAACATTCGTCAACACGATCGATAAATCGGTTCGAAGATATCGAAGCCATACCCGACCTGTGCTATTTAAATCTCTGATATGTTTTCAGATAATTGATCGATTTAGCAATCAAATTTTCATCGGGACAAATGTTCCTCAATGTTTTTTTTAATAACAAACCGTCGCATTTTGTTGGTTTAAAGTTCGGCAGAAAACCCCAACTGTTCACTTCAAAATTTTGACTCAAAAATGAAATGAAAACAATAGTCTATTGTTTCGGAAGAATTGGAATACACTTCTATTTCTGATGGTGTCAAGAAGCCGAACGATTTTAAAATTTCCAAAATCGATTGATTGTTCCGTTTGTAAGGTGTTGAGAAATGCATCAATCCGATTGCGCATTCATATACATCGACATTTCGATGCGTTTGTACCGTTAGCCAATGCATTGTTATTCTTCGATATAAGTCGATCATGTTATCCAAAAAAGGATGCAAATTAAGAATCAATATTGAATTCGTTACGATATGCGAATTGTCATTTACATATGTGTGTAACAGTACGGGTAAACGCAAGGTCAGTTAACCTATAACGAATTACACATGACGAATTATCATACGAATTTCGCAAATGGATCAATCAGGGGGATGCAACATTGGCTTTGACGTTTCCCAAGTGTACCTTG
>GL502430.1:9281-20282 GCA_000149185.1 Mayetiola destructor
GCGTTACTTCCAAGTTTCTTGGCAGTGTATAATATACAAAAAATAAATATACACTGTATATTTATTTTTAATGAAAATAATTTTTTTTTAAATTTCGCTAATTCATTTATTTTGGTTTTTTCATACGTTTAATTCGTTTTTAGTGCCAAATTAGTAGGAAAATTGAAATTTTCACGAAAATAAAGCCTAAAAAAATGGATGTAAACTAAATCTGACCTTGTGAATAATTCTCAATTATTATATATTAATGCAAACGCATTATCCGTCTGAATCATAGTACTATCTTCGTGCGAATGAACTCCCGGAACTTCAAAATGAAAAAATCACCTCCCAGAGCAACATGCCTTTGAGCCGGTACGCACAGGTATGCAGCTCTATATTCTATTTCCGCATATGTTCGCAAATCAGTTCGCATTGGCCGTCATCACGTTGTCCGCCTGTTAGTGAGTGACGATATCGGAATTCAGGAAATAATACACACAATTCATGAATTCACTCTGAGCTAATTTTCTGTGTCTTTTAATATCACCGATTATTGTCGTTCTTTATTCCTTTAATATACTCTAATATGTTCATTGTTTCGTCAGCACTGTTATTCCTTTTTTAATTTGTAAAACGAATGAAAAATTTAATGGCAAAAACGGAACGATTGTAATATTTTAGATATTGTGTTTGTGCTAACTAGCGTATGGATTATGACATCCTTCTTCAACGACAGCTCAGTTTTAATTTAATTTCTACAGTTATAATAATTATAATAATTCAAATCAATCAATCATCAACATCACCAAGAGAATTGGCAAAATCAAAAGACACAGAAAATATGGTTATATTTTGACCTTGAGATTTCGAGAGCGGAATGAATATATGTATGTGGTGAACCTCACGATGAAACAGTTGAAATGTGTTCGACTGATTATGATCAAAGATAAGTTTAATTCGTGAGACCATTATGCTGAATGAGGCTATTGTTTCATTATTATTAACAACGGAAGGGTTATGAAGGCTCAGTTTGTAGTATTTCAGAACAAATACGTATGTTGATGTTTATCACCTAGGGGTATACATGTAAAGACATACGTATGCTTTAATTCACATTAAACCCGCAAGCATCGTCCATTCTTCAAGAAGATGATTGAAGCTACTAGAAATACTGAAAATCTCAATAAATTCTATTGAAGTTTTTCAATATTTCATTGAATTTTTCCATTTAACATGGGTACTATTAGCACATGTCAAATGTCAATTGTCTTCGTAGTCAATTTTTTAGATTGTAAAGATTTGTCGTGTGAACTTGTCGTATTCACTGTTTTCTTAGACTCGTAGAAAATCGTGGAAACTCGCTATTACTCGCCGACACATATACCCCTAGTTCTTTTTCTTGAAGTTTCGTAAATAATAATCAATATAAAGATGTTCTACATATTATCATCAGATATTCACAAACACATAGGAATATCGCTATGCTGAGAATTTGTATGTTCGAATATGCGTGCGCGAATTCACAAAATGTAATTGCGCGCGCAAATATAGTACAAGCCGTACCACAAGCATATGCAATATTTCTATACTAGTATACGGCAGCATAGCGATGTTCCAATGCATTTGTGAATGTCTGATTATTATATCTGTATATGATGAATACTATTTTTTACTAGTAATCTTTGCAAAAAATTACTGCTTTTGAGTTATACCAATATCATAACAACTGTTTACTTCAAAAATTGATACACGAATTGGAACGAATGCAATGATCTATTGTTTGAAAAGGATTTGAATAAACTTAAAAAAAAAGAAGACAAATGATTATTGAATTTTAAAAATTCTATTGATGTAAGATGTTGAGAAATGTATCAATCCGATTCCACATTCATATATTCATATACATATTATACATCATACGAATATGAAATCTGTTTTGCTCCATACATATTTGTTTGTATTCTCATATGCAGATCAAAAGTGGATTGGTCGCCACATGGTCTATGTTCTCTCTTTTGAATTCAATATCACCGAACTGATGATAATATCTTAGACTTTCATTAATGCACAATATTGGAAACGATAAAATTGAAATGGAAACAAAAATGCCTTGAACTGCTTCATTTTATTTTTTATGTACCTTTTTGAACATTAAATTCAACCAACTGTTTCGCGAGATCCCACCAATTTAATATAATGTGCGAATAATTGTGAATATAAAATTTAATTCTTTCGATTGTCATTCAATCAGTTTCTTCTCGACTCGATATATGATAGTTAAATCTTTTTGTTTACGAAATTAACATTATATATAAATATAAATATAAAATATATCTATATAATCTGGCACTGGAAAGTTGCATAAATACATGATTTGAGCGAAGCATTTGTGGGAATGATTCTATTCTTAGTGTTAAGCGGTCATGAATATTTTTATCAATGTTCCGTTTTGAAATTTAGTTTGGAATTGAATCTCCAATTCTCTGGTATTCTTTAAACTTGAGTTGTTTGTTTGACACTCTTTCCTGACGATGATGATGAGGATGTTGCTTTATTTGATGTGTTCAATTCGCTATTAGATTTTTGTTTTTCCAAACTTGATGCTGGTCTTCGGTACTGTTTTAATAACGAACTATTTTCATCTGAAACATAATGAAATTAAAAATTAAATCCAAATTTTTAATTGGAGATTTATTTAAATTCTAGTTGAAGTTGATGTTCACCTGAATTACTAATAATGAAATCAATTTTACAAGGCTCACGCCGATTTCGTGGAAAACCGTAAGCTGGGATATCATCTTCTTCCTGCTCATCTGTTATATCGATCAAAAAAATTACTATGTACAATGTACGTACATACAATAAATTTACTTCAAATAATTTAAATACCTATTTGCTCATCTTCATCATCGTAAAACTCTTCGTCCGACTCATAGGCATTGGAATCAGCCGTTGATTCATCTGTTTTTCCATTCAGAGGTGTTGTTTCACCATCAGTTTCTGATTGAACATTATATTTCGGTAAATAGCTATTTGGGTGTTTGACATAACTTTCAGCTAAAATATAAAATGAATGTCGAAATGTTAAATGCCATGAAGAAAATAGTTTATTTATTTATTTTTTAAATTACCAGAAGCGAAACGGTAATCATCGCTGCTACTATCTAATGGATTTAACGTTGGTATCGATGAATTTACACCGAAATCGACTGACCGTAGCTCTCGACCTTCAAATTCAGAATCATTGTATTCGGTCTCAATTTCCTCTTCAGTGATATTAGCATCGTTTTGATTAGTTCGATTCGCCTTAATATTTCCTTTGAATTTTAAATTGCAAAAGAATTCATAACATCAAACTAATTTAAAATGTGTGTTACATCAATATATTGTATATATTGGCATAAATCATACGTATAAATCGAATTATTTAGTCTGATTTAGAGACGATTTTAAGGATGTTGTATAGAGTAATATGGACGATTGTGCTCAAAGCCTACTTGTTTTAAATGGAAATATATTATATATTCACTTACTTTGCGAATGATACGATTGCTTATTTTGTGATTCATTGCTTTCGTTACTATGAAAACTCGATGAATCGGGTACTTCGCTTCCGGGCACTTCAGTGATATTTGGCAATGGATTATGACTTCTTCTTACCCAATCAGAACAGTCCCAATGATAAGCATCGCTTTGATTATTATCATTGGAAGCATCTTCAAGATGATTGGAACCATCACCATTTGTAGATGAATTGGCTATTTGATATACAGTTGGTAGTGGTACATTTAATAATCGGCCAGGCAAAACGCCAGATGATTTCAATGTGGCGCATCGATGTTCTGATCCATTCGAACTGATTGGGCTTGCTCGTTTGAGATCTATAGTAAATTCGAACATAATTACTCATAAATAATATTATTATTTATCACACATATTTGATTAATATTTTTCGATATGGAAGCGAACGTACCATTGTTAATTTTATTGTCAGTGAATGAATGCAGTTGAAGATAATCTGACCATGTTTGCTTTTGATCTGTTTCGGCCGCCGAATGTCCATTTAAATTTATGTGTTTATTGATTCGTGTGGGTTTTCTATATTCTGGTGGAACATTTTCTAGCTCATCACCAGCCGAACCGTAACTGCGTAGTGTATCCAAATTATTAACGAACACATTATTACAAGTATATGGGGCGTTTGTTTCATTTGTTGATGCGGTAAATGATGCTGGTCTTTGCTCGATACGCTGACTAATTTCTATGTTGCTCATTTTAGAGTTACGTTTATAATCGCCATTATCACGGGATATACCAACATGTGAAGCGCTCTCCTTACGTGTTTCATTGTTGATGTTATTTGTTTGTGATCGCGTTGGTCGTTTTTTACATAGGCGACACGATAAAAATCTGATTATAATAACAACAATGAAACAAAAAAAAAACCAAATATTTTTAAAATTTTGAATTGAGCAGAGTTTGATTCTTTTCCATCATCCAAAACCAATCATAAGGAATAGAATTCTGAAACTCACAAAAGTACAAAAATTATCACAGAAATTCCAGATATGACGCTGATAATTTGTTCAACGGGTATATTTTTGAGATTTGATATTATTGAATTTGTGTAAAGTGGATCTCGGCAATTGGCACCTGTTAAATCTGGCGGGCAAACACAACGAAAGCTGACGGCCTCATTTATGCACGTAGCTCCACTACCACAGGCTATAGCAAAACGAAATAAAATATAGAAAAAAAATTGAATTTAGTTAAAAATGATTTATATTTATGCTTAGTTAGTTGTGGTCCAATTTAAATAATACTTAAGAAATAAATGATAAAATTTGATTATTTTTAAATCACCTTTGACACACTGATCGAGAATGCTAAGCGGATTTAATGGCATTGTAGACGTATCACAACCAAATTCAATATTGGCAGTACGTTCAGCATTTTGTATGGTTAGTGGAATTCGATTCCAATTGACATCATCCATGCAACCAATAAAACCACGTTTGACATCTTCGAAGCCCGAAATGCTTGGATTTTGTAAAACTTCTGCACCGATATACATACAATTTGTTTGAATATTCAATACACCATTTATACCTGGCGCATTGCCATGTGCAACATGCTTTCCATTGACCATTAAACGTGCTGTATTTCGTTCACGCTCCAATCGAATTTCGTACCATTGACCATCCGAAACATGTACACTTGTTACACTAATTAAACCTTCACCAGAGCCCAAATCAAAGCGATATTGAACTACTCCATTTACTATTTCTAAAATATTATAATCGAATTTACCAGCTGCATATAATAGATAACCAGTTGGTTGGATTGTTCGAATGCGTAAAGAAAACACAAGGTGCTCTTCTAAGGCCTTTTTCATATCACCTTTTTCCGTACGATACTGTATGTAGCTCTTACCGCTAAATGTAATCGGTTTTTTGGCTGTATAACAACTGTCGTTGGTACATTTTACAATTTCTGTATCACATAATGGACCGTTGAAACCTTTTGGACACATGCAATAATAACCTCGTACTGTGGCATCTGGTATGCATATTTGATGACTTGGACATGGACTATTTGCGCATTCATTTATTGAATTTTCACATCTATCACCTCCATAACCAACATTGCAATCACATTTGGTACCATGAATGAAATGATTTGATACAAAGCTGCTCACATCTGTTGATATAGTATTAACAATTGATGGGCTTAATTGTATTTTATCAATGCAAAATCCGTGATCACATGAACGTTTTGAACATTTTGATTTAACTATTTCCTCAATAGATAGCTCAGTGAGTTTTTCGATTTCATTTATTCGTCCTTCGAGAAAAGAACGAATCTCATTTGGGCTATAATATGCGATAGTACCCGAATTCGATGGACCTTTACGAACTGTAAACAATACATCCAAGTCACGATGCAGTTGACGTTTATTTCTCGGGTCATTTGAATTGATTGGATCATCAAATAACAGCGATATATTATGCAAATCTCTAACAAAACGATGATTTGCTGAACTTATTTCATCATCATCGGTACCAGTTTGTACAGATAGTATTATAACATCTTTCAAACGGCATCCAATTGCATTACGAATTGATCGAACAAATGTTTTGCGATGGCTTAAAATAAATTGATCTGGTGTTACTTCACTGAATTTGATTATAACAGCATTGTCAAGCATTTCATCTGCTACTAAATCTACTGAAATCTTTATAATTGTATAAACTGTGAATTTTCCATCGGATACAGTGACATTAACACGATAGTCACCAACATCTAATTTTGGTAGTGCATAAAGTGTACCATTCGTTTTGGAGATATTGAATAAAGTTTTCGGTGCATATATGGCACCAGTTGTTTGAGCTAAATCATAAGTAATTGTATCGTATTTATCTTGATCGCTGGCAACTATATTACCAATTGGACCACCTTCAAATACATCACCAATCGCATTCACTAGAATTTCTTGTGGTAATACAATTGGTGGATATTGTGATTCTTCAATTACTTTAATTTTGACCCATGTATCTGAATGAAGTAACGGTGTTCCATTATCAAATACACGCACTTGAAGTAAATAGCTATCTTTGACCTTGTGATTGAATCGTGTTGCTGTTCGTAAAACACCATCCGGTTCGATGCGGAATGCATCTGTACCACTAATTAAATCAAATGTAAATGGTTCACCATTTGGTGTTATATCTGCATCGTGAACTTCAAAACGTAACAATACATGTCCTATGAGATTTGTAAATGTAAAGTAAAAAGTTTTCCAAAATTAATACTTTAGCTCATCAAATTTAAATGAAAAAAAAAAAAAAAATTAAAACTATTTCAATTACCGATTGGTTTATCTTCTTGGACGAATGCTGTGTAATTTATCTGAGTAAAAATAGGTGGATTATCATTTGCATCGGATATATCAATATTCAATAATACATATGATGAAAGCGTTGGTGTTCCATTGTCAATTGCCTCGATTTCTAGTACATAGCTTGAAATAGATTCACGATCGAGAACCGATGCAACAGACACATATCCAGTACTTTTTTCGATATGGAATTGTTGTAAACGATCACCACGCACTATACTATAACTGATGCGTCCATTTTCAGCTGAATCTAAATCGTTTGCTTGCACTTGAAGTATTTTATCACCAATTAATGAATCTTCGCGTATTCGGGCACTGTATGAAGTTTGTGTGAATTGTGGCCGATTATCATTGCTGTCAATAACTGAAATATTTAGCGTAGCCAAATTGCTTAGCGGTGGTTCACCTAAATCAACCGCTTGAATCGTCAAAAAATAATCTTTTGCTCGCTCATAATCTAATTTATCAGTGATGGTAATTGATCCAGTTTCGTTATTTATATCGAATTTTCGTTGCTCATTTCCACCAATGAATGAATATTTGACAATTGCATTGACTCCTGTATCTTTCGATGTTGCCGAGACACGAATCACTTCGGTTTGAATAGGACTATCTTCAGATATACTCGCTGCATAGTATTTTGATGTGAACTCTGGCGGATTGTCATTAATGTCCTAAATTCAATTAAGTCAAAATTAATATTAATTGTTCATTAAAACGATTAATATCAAATACAATCATTACCTGGACGTTGACGATGACACTAGCGATGGATGTTAAACTTGGAATACCGTGATCAATGGCTTGTACAGTTAAATTGTAAATTTCTTTTTCTTCACGATCCAATGGTTTTGCTAGTGTTATTATGCCACTATCCGGTATAATCTTGAAATGATCTTTATGCGATTCAATAAATGTGTAATTTATTTTACGATTGATTCCAATATCGGCATCAGTTGCATGCATTTTAGTTATAAGAGTTCCAACTTCGGCGTCTTCGGGCAATGAAACGGTATAAACATCCATCGAGAATATCGGAGCATTATCGTTTATATCAGATATTATAATTTCAATTTGTGACGTGCACTCTTCATGAGAAGATCGATCATGGTCTTGAACATGCGCTGTTAAATAATATCGAGATTGACGCTCTCGATCCAATTGACGCGCTGTTTTTAGATGACCTATGTTTTCATCTAATTCAAAATCATCATCACCATCACCAGTTAAATAAAAACGAAGCTTAGAATTTTCGGCTTCATCAGCGTCTGTGGCCAATACTGATAAAACAAAACTGCCTGGATCAATAGCCTCAGTAAGTGTTTCTTTATAATGATATTTCAAACAATATGGTGGATTATCATTTGCATCTAAGACTTGCAAATAAGCCGTTGTATGCGCCGTAAATGTACCTTAAATGAATTGAAATAATAATAATTATTATTGGAATGCATCATGCATCAGTATCACTAAAAAAAGGCAAACATAAATGGTTCAGCATTCGGTGCTAATCGATTTACACATTTTTAATATAAAAAGAGCTCTCCTAAGATTGGTGATTTTTTTCACAGATTTGGCCCAAATCATTTGGGCATACCAAAAAATCAGAACAGCCCATTTGAATTTTTTCTCTTTTGTAAAAATAACTATATTTGGAAAATAACTGTAATATTTTATAATCAAAATTTAATTTTTTATGATTCATTTCAATCACGTCTTCGAGTTGATCATTTTCGAATTCTTTTGTTGCATTTTCGATTATTCGTCTTGAATACTCTCAACTTCATTAGTTTCATTCACATTAATATCTGAACCTAAAACTCAAATTGTTATTTGTTTGAGCATCACACAAATGAAATGTTTGAAATTTTAAAATTCATCTTCAACTGTCGGAATATTAGTAGAAGTGCTTGTAACTTCATTATTCGATTCATTTGTGGAAAAATTCAACATTGATTTCTTTAGTTTGGGGCAAACTAAAATGGTCCCAAAATATACAAAATGGTCCGAAAATGTACTAAAAACTAAAACAGTCCGATAAAATACAAAAATGGCCGAAGAATACTAAAATGGTCCGGAAAAACCCAAAAAAAAAAATACTAAATTTTCTCCCAAAAATGCTTCGAAAAGAGCCCAAAAAATGGTCAGAACATGGTCAGAATTTCACAAAAATGGTCACAAAAACAGTTCCCATAAGATTAATTTATTCAGTTTAGAGAACTTGCTAAAAAAAAAACTAATTTGTATATTAGGGTGTTTTCGGGTAACGGAAATTCGAAAAGTGCCTGGTCTCAATCGATAAAGAATCTTTCAAAATATCGCTGGTGAAAATTTCAAATCATTCAGTGCTGGTTTGATCTCTCCCGATACTTCCAAAGTTCCGAGAATAAAAAAGGGGAATCAGATCATTTAATTGCAGTTCACTTTGAAATTCTGATCATTCTTCATTTGTATGAAAAATGATACGAAACGATACGAAAGTTGAAATTTTCACCAGCGATATTTTGAAAGATTCTCTATCGATTGAGACCAGGCACTTTTGGAATTTCCGCAACTCGAAAACACCTTAATGTATATCACCTATCGTGTTTTTTGGATTTTTCTTCGAAGTTGCTTTGGATAAAAACATTTCGATAACTTTTGATTCAATGCGAATACATTTAACTAAAACAAGTGAATGAAACGTTCATTTGAAAGAAGGAAATAAATTCTCAAAAGATATATTTCAATCATATTAAAATATAAAATTCGTATGATCTTCGCAATCGATTTTTTAAACATCGAAAAAATTGAGAATATGCGATAAAATATTCATTTATGCACTAAACAAACAAATCGCTAATCAGCCAAATGTACAATGTACATTCTTGATTAGGCCTCTCATCTCGCCGGGAAAAAACAGAAAATTCTGTTCTTTGATGCCTATCCCCGTTTCCCGGTTTTTCATTCCTTTCCCCAGCAATGTCCCGTTTTTATGCACCACAGGGTGCATTACTACATTTGGTTTTTTTTTCTTCTCTCACTTATAGATTATTATTACAACTTTGTCAATTATTGTCCGATCGTTTTGAAATTTTGGATTTAGGTTTTGAAATTTTGGATTTTTCGGAATTTTCCGGAATAAATTTTCCGACCAAAAAATTTCCCGGGCCTAATAAAAAGGGAGTTTTTTCCTTGAAAGAATTGTTCTTGAATAAAAAAAGTTTCTGCAAAAAGTGATTTTCAGTCTTTATGTTTTCATTCAAATCATTCGGACAACAAAAAGAATTTGATGACACTTCCGAAATTGATACGATCTGTGGTGCATTTTCTTGAATTCGGTTATATCGAATTCTGCTTGTTTAAGAATAACTTCGAACTATATCGCAAAAAATGACGATCAACTCAACATCAACGTATTTGTTTTCGACGAAATTGGTCATTGATTCATGATTTATGATAAAAAATTAGCTGTGATTCATGATAAGTGCTCTGGCCGGCTTAAAGAGATTACGAGTATTCTACAAACTGGCCCATCGCATGAAAAAAGGTTCATAGAACACGATTAAAGCACTAAAAATGATGCTAGTGGAAAAAAACTCGAACAAAATTAATTTGAAGAAGATCAATGTTCGTGAAAACCTCCTCTCTTGAAATTATTTCAAAAAATTCAAAACGACAGGCTAATAATTGTTTTAAGTGTAAATAAATAGTCAAGTGAGAATCAATTCTGTGTACATAAATTATCCAAACAAAACATTACTGAGGTTATCGTTTCTATTAGCGAATCCTAAACAATCATCCAATCCATTTTTTTTTTCCTTTCGTTAGAAATAAGTTTAAAACGTTTTCGAATTAGTTTGGAATAGTGATTCTAAGACATTGTAAATAATCTAACAACATTTGTTGTTTCTGAGTCAATTATTTCCTCATTGTGTTTTCGTGAATTCAATTTTATCGAATAATATTGGCTGCTCCGAATGCTGTCCGAAACACAAAAAATGGCAGACATAAAACGAAAAATACTAGACAAAAAACGAAAAATGGCAGACGAAACACAAATCGCGACAGACGAAACACAAAAAATGGCAGACAAAAAACAAAAAATGGCAGACAAAAAACAAAAAATGGCAGACAAAAAA
>GL502430.1:21846-40061 GCA_000149185.1 Mayetiola destructor
ACGTAACGAAAAAAAAAAAAAAAAAAATGATAATTGTTTTCAATTGTGATGCTATTTTTCTCGAAAGTTGTATTGTTTTGGTGTTTAAATATCAGGTTTTGAGTACCATGTTATAAATATGCCATCCATTACTTACCATCTGTTCCAATTATATCTAAAGTATAGCTCGAAATCGTCTCACGATCCAAGTCCTTCGCCACATACAATTCACCCGTATTTCGAATTTGAAATCGTGACTGCGAGTCTCCTGATAATATATAATATTCTACGGCTGTGTCCAAGTCGACATCGGCATCTGTTGTTGACAGTTGCAATACAACTGTACCAGGTAATGCACTTTCTGAAACTGAGCCGGAATAACTTGAGTTTCGGAAAAATGGCGCACAATCATTGTAGTCTTTCAGTTTAATCGTCACTAATGTATCAGCTGTTCGTTTCGGCTGTCCATTATCCGTTGCAATCAAACGGAAATTATATTCATCGATTTTTTCACGATCCAGGTGAACCAACGTAGCAATGGCTCCCGTATGTGTGTCAATATCGAAAATATTCATTATATTTCCAGTATCATCTGCAAATGAATATCTTATATCTGCATTCGAACCTATATCTGCATCATGAGCTATAACTTTCATAATTGTTGAGCCGATTTCAATATTCTCCGCTAATTGTAAATAATATCGTTTGCTTTCGAATATCGGACTATTATCATTTTCATCTTGTACGTGTAGAATAATTTCACAAAAAGAAATCAATGCTGGGCTAGAGTCGCTCTCCGCATAAATACCAATATAATGCATTTCTTTTGATTCGCGATC
Source organism: Mayetiola destructor (assembly GCA_000149185.1). Lineage (NCBI taxonomy): Eukaryota > Metazoa > Arthropoda > Insecta > Diptera > Cecidomyiidae > Mayetiola > Mayetiola destructor. Next base: position 22,665 of record GL502430.1, read on the forward strand.
AATAGATTTGGCTAAACGTAATTCACCATGTTCTGATATTGCAAATTGTGGAGATTCTGAATCGAGTTCCGACGTGATACGATATTTGACTGTGCTGTTTACAATATTTGTTGATTTCACGCGTGTTATGACGGTACCTGGTGGCGAATTTTCGAGCACAAATAAAACCCGTTCACGCTCCTCAAATTTCGGTGAAACATCGGTTTCCGCCATGATATAAACATCAATAGGAACGTCTGCATGTAGTGATGGTGATCCGCCGTCGTGGGCCCGAATAAAAAATTGAAACATTTGATTTTCCATTTGTTCAGAACTTTTTTTCAAATGCACTGCTCCTGTATCCTCATCGATGCCAAACATTTCTCTGACACCAGTATTTTGTGTTTCATAAATGGCATACTTAATGACAGCATTTTGGTTTTCGTCAGCATCAAAGGCCTTTATCTGGTTGATGATCACGTGTGTTGTAAAAATTGTAAAGAAAAATAAAAACAATGAATGAAATACATACATGTAGTTAGATTTTGTTGCCAATATTAAATCCATTTTCATCAATTTTCATATTTTTAACATAAATTGCAATAATTATTATGTACTATATATTACATATTGTGAGCTATGAATTCGTGACCAAAAAATTCATGATACCACACAAAAAATAGAAATTATGAAATACGAAAACTGAGATTGCAAGCAATTATTTGCTTTAGAATTTAAATGTTCCGATAAATGTCGCGTCATAAATGTGTCGATATCCATAGATTACGTGACCAACTGTACCGATTTTTCCGGTACAGTACCGGATTTTTGCTGAAATATTCGCTTCGCTTCGAAACATGAAAATATACCGTTTTGAAAAATGTGTACCGGAATTTGTACCGAATTTTGCTGATGGGAAAAGAATATTTTTTTAATGCAAAGAAAAAGATATTCATTCGTAGCTGGTTTTGATTCGACTTTGTTTCATATTTGAATTTTTGACGTTTTTTGAACATTCTTTTTTCTGTTTACTGCTCATTTTTTTGTTTATCTAAATCAATTGAAATCAACTTCGTCCTATCAAACCAAATCGAATAAAAAATCAAATGTTGAAAATCGTCGCATATATTCTCTGCTTACCAGGTACATCAGCACCCGTCGAGAGATTGTTTTCGATTATTAATGAAATATGGTCCGTCGACAAAACACAATTGAAAATCGAAACATTAAAATATATTCTGTACACTAGATATAGCATTAAATTAACTTGCGTAGAATTTTTCCATTTCCTCAAAACTCAGCCGAAATTGTTAGAAAAAATCGGATCAACCGATAAATATTTATTGAAAAATCGCGTGACTGATGAACCAAATTGTATTGAATGAAATAAAGGAAGCAATTTTATTAGTTGAACAACTAAAATATAAATTGTATGGGTCTTTTTTTTGTTAATGTGTATCGATTCTTCATATGATAATTCGGTATTTGTACCGGATTTTGGTCGAAAAAAGTTGGTCACGTAATCCATAGAGCTTGTCGAAGTTGGATCTGATACTTTCTGGATGGTTTGAAGTTCGTACACATAAAGACGGAAGGATGTCTATAGCAGTTCTTTTCTGAAAATATAGCAGAATCATCCAATGGCCTCTATTTTGAGTCATCAAACAATCGATCAATTTTTTTGTCTCAAAACAATGAAAATCCTTCAACGAATCTATTCCTTTTTATTTATGAACAAAAATATTGTGTTTACTCAAATGGATTTTTTACTTGAATAAATCCACAATATAATTATCAATATAATATGACAATTGTCTATTTTGTATTCACCATTGTTCGCGAAAAAAACTAATGCTAATAGAACCTAAATAGTAGGTTTTAGAATAAATAGTAGGTTTTATTCATCAGTCAATAAGCGAAAAAGATTCTCACTTTATTTTGAAGAATTGGTTTCGTCACATATACGAAAAAAATATTTTCTTATTGAATTAATTACTATTGAGACAAACAATAAAAGTTGCTGAAGTTTTCAACATCTTAGCTAGCACAAAGCTCATTGAAATGCTTTCAAGAATGTGCCACTATTCCTGCTATTGTTCCACAAACGTACATTTCGTCCTCGAAATACTTGAATCCGTAGATTCATGCTATGTATAATTTTTATAAGAAAAATTCTATTATTCACTGTTTTGGAACACAAAACGAAAAACCATTCTTCAAAATTGGAGCCTATCGATTGAATATGCTCAAGAGAAAAGCTGCTAGATACTGGATACGCCCATCTACTAAAAGCCTTATGATGCTCATAATTCTCTGTTTATTTATCTGAAATATCTATATTCGACGTCTGAAACATGCTATGGCTATTATTCAATATGTAAAATATGTATGAATAAATGTCGTCATATGTTCACTCATTGACGAATAAAAGGTATAAACAAGGCAGTATGTGGTAGAATTCGGCGGTAGCAAACTCGACGTCTCAGTTTGAACCCAAATCACACCAATTTCTAGTGATTGAAACGATGTGAAATTTTGCATCTTGAAGTTTTACACGATTTCCTATTGATTGAATTGTTTTGATTGCTTTATTTCGTCATTTTTCGTCTCAAACATAAATCTAGAGTTTTGAATCGATCGTTTCACTAGAAGTTGGTGAAAGACTTGTTCAATGCAGAGACAGCTTTACAAAAAGAAGATGGAAATGAGCAAAAATAGTCATGTATTTCATCGTGTATGGCAGAGTCCGGCAGTATACGGTATGATTCATTTCAATTATATCTTTCTAGTCAATGCTGAGCATTGAACTAGCATACTTATTATACTCACATTCAAAAAGGTCGCGTTCACGGATAAATTCCCATAAATTGATGTTTTGTATTCACGTAGATAGAATTGTGGTATATTATCATTTTGATCGCCGACACGTACTTTAATCGTTGTAAAACCTGACCGGCCGCCACCATCTGTTGCAATAATTGGGATTTCATACATTCTTCTATCTTCACGGTCCAGGCGAATTTTCGTAACGATTTCCCCTTTTGCTTTATCAATTGAAAAATATTCCTTCATTTCATCCGAGAAAATATCATAAGTCAGCGTTCCGTATTCACCAAAATCCATATCTATGGCATTCACCTAAGTAAATAAGTTTTTCATATTCAGAAAATGGGAGAAAATGTAAAAAAGAAAAAAACAAGCAGATTATATTTAACTACGAGCCTAAAAAAAAAAATTTCCAAAATATACGTATATATAAATCTATCTATCAATCTCACAAGGTTTCGGGATTAATGAAGCAATGCATATCCGTGAATTTAGTATTATTTATATACATATATTGGTTATAAAAAAAATCATCAACTAAATTATTTTTCCGGACTTTCTTTTCAACTGTAAACCGTGCTTGATTTTGAATTTCTCTTTCGCTTGGTAAAACGAGATTTGAGCCGTCCAACCAAAAAAAAAAAAAAATTGGTCTCATTTATATCATGTTCTTTTAAACCGCGTGTAAATATTATTTTACATCCGCAAATCTACTATGACCCAGAAAACTATTCCTCAAAGCACCGCCGATTAAAAATCAAAAAGACATTGAAAAGTGGGACGGAGAGAGAATTAAAACAAGTAGAATTCGATAGTACCGAATTCAGAAATATGCACCACAGATCGTATCAAACTCGAAATTGTTATCAAATTTTTTATTTGTCCAAACGATTTGAATGAAAACGTTGACTGAAGAACATTTTTTTGAGAAATTTATTCAAAAAAATTTTCAATTCAGGGAAATTTTTCATGAAAATTATTTCAGAAAAAAATTTTAGAAAAAGAAAATTCCGAATAAAAAAATTTCAAAAAAAAAAATTTCAAAGAAAAAAATTTTCAAAAAAAAAATTTTCAAGAAAAAATTTCAGAAAAAAAATTTTCCAAAAAAAAATTCCGAAAAAAAATTTCCCAAAAAAAAAAATTTCAAAAAAAAAATTTTCCAATTTTTACACGGAAATTTTTTCGGGAAAATTTTTTGTCCGGAAAATTTTTCGGGAAAATTTTTCGTCCGGAAAATTCCGGAATTTTTTCCAATCGATAGCATTTCCCAAGTTATACCTAAATCCAAAATTTCAGATCGATCGGACAACAATTGAAAGAGTTATAATAATTTTCAGAAAAAAAAATTTCCAGAAAAATTTCAGAAAAAAAATTTCCCAAAAAAAAAATTTCAAAAAAAAATTTTCCAATTTTTACACGGAAATTTTTTCGGGAAAATTTTTTGTCCGGAAAATTTTTCGGGAAAATTTTTCGTCCGGAAAATTCCGGAATTTTTTCCAATCGATAGCATTTCCCAAGTTATACCTAAATCCAAAATTTCAGATCGATCGGACAACAATTGAAAGAGTTATAATAATTTTTCATAAGTGAGAGAAGAAAAAAGAAGAAAAGGAAAAAAACAAGCAGAATTCGATAGTACCGAATTCAAAATATGCACCACAGGTTGTTTCGAACTCGGAAGTGTTATCAAATTCCTATTGTAATCCATTCGACTCGAATAAAAATACGAAAAATTAAGTTTGAATAAAATTTTGCCCGGAAAATTTTTTGTCCGGAAAATTTTTTGCCCGGAAAATTTTTCGGGAAAATTTTCTGTTCGGAAAATTCCAAAAAAAAAATCAATCGATAGCATTTCCTAAGTTATACCTAAATCCAAAATTACAGATCAATCGGACAAAGATATGATATTTTTCAAAGTGAGAGAAGAACAAAAAAAAAAAAAAGAAAAAAAATATACCAAATGTAGTAATGCACCTGTGGTGCATAAAAATCCTGAAACGAATATAGTATGCATGAAAAAATATGATGTACTGAATGAAAGAGCAATGCCGGTCTCTGCCTTTTTTCAAAACCGCATAGAAACTAGCGCCATCTATCCAATGCAATTCTTATGGAGTTGTCAAAAAAAAGGCGAAATTTCATATAAGCCTCCGGCATTTCTCTGTAGGATAATGACGCCAAATTTTCACGAGAAAATAAGAAACTTTCGGCTCGTTTGTGTGCTTGATCAGACGTTACCGAAACAAATTTTATGACCATTTCGGAAAATTTATGCCCAATTTCGTTAAATTTTATGACCATTATGGAAAATTTATGCCCACTTTCGTTTTTGCCGTATTCTGATATAGTCACTCACTAGCAGGCGGCTGAATTGCTGACGGCTAATGCGAACTGATTTGCGGATATAAAAGTAGAATACGCACCAGTTCAGTACTCAAGCGTACCCAGTAGTGGATACGACCAATGAAGTTGGTAGACTAATTGATTCGAGTTAAATTAAATGGAATTTAACCCTCTAACCAACTACAACAACAACAAAAAATTTACGCGAAGTAGAGCACTGATGAGGGGGAAGGCGAGGGCTCCACGTAAATGTTTTCTTTTCATTACTACTATATAAATACTAGCAGGCCTACATCCAACTTTATTCACTCAAAAAGTGAAGAGTGCCTTGAGGAATTCTTATGGGTTAGAGGATTGTTAAATAGTATCTAGTATGAAGACGAATTCGATGTGGATTTCAAAAAAATGAAATGGTGCAACTGTTTCGAAAACAGGAAAAAACAACTTACCGTCATAACTAGTCGTCCAGCCATTTGGTTTTCATTGATTTTAACATCATAAAAAAGATGAGGAAACATCGGACTATTTAAATTGGCTGGAAGTATGTTGATTTGTACACGAATAAAACTGGTATATACACTATCTGTTACTGATATATTAAGTATGGTTGAACGATTTTCAGCAAAATTTTGCATGTTGATTAATGTGATAATGCCACTAATCGGATCAATTGAAAAAGTCTGAAGTTCATTTCCTTCGGCAATGGAATACATCAAATTATCGGCATCTATATAGTCTGGATCGCTAGCCGAAACAATAGTCACAAATTGACCGCGTACTGCATGCTGTGATAATGAACAACTGTACGAAGATTGCTCAAACTTTGGTGGGTTATCATTCATATCAGTAACTATTGTTTTTTATAATTGTTTTCATCAGCATGTCCGGAAGTTTAATGAAAAATGAAAAAAAAAAGGTTAATATTAGTTTCCATTAAAACTTTCTAATTGTATGACAGCTAGGGATTTCCTTAAATAATAAGAATAATAATTGAAATTTTATTATCGAATATTGAAGCCTTTTTGTTTCCAATGAAGTTTACTCATGAATATAGGATATTTATTTAATGGGCTATGATTTCTATTGATTACTAATTTTAAATGTACTCATTCTTTGTATATAGTATACCTAAAGCTGCCAACTCTGGGCTGACGGAAATCAGTACACCAGGAAAAAAATTCGGTTTTAGCCAATTTATTCTATACCAGGAAAATTTGGTGACCATTTTTTTTTGGCTCATTCAATCAATTTCTGATGTGCGCAATGTCAGTTATTTGCACTGGATTTTTGCTTGATTCGATATGTTGGCTGCATTGGCAACTGTCATTTCAGCTAGGCCATGATTTCTAGTGGCCGAATAATGTTGAAACCTCGACGGTGCATTCTCATGAATTCAGTAAGATCGAATCCTGTATATATTTGTTTTCATTTCTAAGAAAAAAGACTACTAAGTAAGACTATTGACATGTGCTAATAGCTAATAGTACGCAGGTTAATTGAAAAAGCTCAATGAACTATCGACAAACTTCAATAGAATTAATTGATATTATCAGTATTTCTAGAAGCCACTGCTAATAGCTCGAAGTTCTGTTGACATATGTCAATGAAATAATTCTGTCATTTCTTAGAGTGCAGCAAAAATATCACATGTTAGTTTTTAGTACAGGAAAAACCTTTAAATAGCGCAATCGCATGAGCGAAATATTTTTATCCGTTATTTGGAGTGAATTATTAGTTAGTGATCGTGAGGTTTTTCTGAAACAATGATTTAAAAAAAAACAACTAAAATAGCTGTACTTAATTTTAAAGCAGTTCAAAAAATAACAAAAGTAGCATGTTAATTATTTGGGAACAAAATTTGTTAGGTGCGTCGAGCGTTTAGTGAATAAATAATTTAATAAAATCATTGATGCAAATGATGACTATCAACTACAACAATATGAAACAAATGAAATATGTATTATCAATGCGAATAGAACGTGACATTGTTCTGAAGTGGTCAAACGTGAATTATTGGTGAAAGTAGGTTTTCATTTCACTCATTCAATGATTGATGCAAGACCGTATATAAATGAAACAATGAAAATAAATAGAAACAAGCAGAATTCGATGTTACCCAATTCAAATATATGCACCACAATGATTGTACAAAAGTCGTATGTATTTTTGAAGTAGCAATTATCCGATTGCAAAACGTCAGAGAACATTCGAAATTCATATAATCATTCGAAAATCCTAACAGAATCCAATAGATCTATAAAGATCCACTAAAACCAGGATTTGGACTCTTTAGAGTACAGCTGGTGCTTTCGCAATATTATTAGTCTTTATTCCCGCCCAATATCTAATTGAATCCGAAATTTCCGGAAATTAGCTAAAAAGTGATAAGAAAAAGAAGAAAAAAAAGAAGAAAAAAACACCAAACGTAGTAATGCACCCTGTGGTGTATACAAATGCGAATGTATAAGCTTATTCGTTCACACGCCAACATTACATACATATATGTATATTATTATACATATCTTCAAAAGCTTATTCGTATTCATGGTAATACACAGCTTCTGTGAAACGTGCAAATTGTTGGATTGTTGTTATTGATGTTGAACTCATGTACATTGTAGATTTTCACCAATGACACAAGATGTTGAAGCAGCTGTCAATTTGGTGTTTATTGTTTATGGTTTACGGTCATGAACTCTTATGAACATTACAAAATTTTATAATATTTAATATTCGTAAATTCCAGAACAATCAACTTCCATTGAAAAAAGGCAAAATAATTTTAAAGCTTGTATGTTCAATGTGCATACACATCAACCCATAAGCGAAATGGAAACAATAAGGCAATCAATTTAATTCAATTCAATTCAAGAAAATTAAAAATTAAAACTGTAGCTAACCTTTGACCCAAACATGTGCGATTGAACTGAGAATCGGTGTACCCTTGTCGGAAGCTATAACCGTAAAATGATGTGCATCTGATTGCTCATGATCTAATGATTTTTTTAAGTAGACAAAACCTTCTACTGGATCAATTTGAAAATGTTCGGATGTATTTTTACTGTCAGTTTGAATTGTATACGTGACCAATTGATTGACTCCTGTATCATTATCATGCGCTGACACTTTCAATATTGGCGTACCAAATGATGCGCCTTCCGATACAGTTACATTGTAGCTATCTGTTTCAAATTCAGGTAGACAATCATTCACATCTTGTACAGCAACTGATACAGGCACTTCGGCTGAAACTCCTGAAACGCTGTCGGTAGCTCGAATCACTAGCTCATAATGTTGTTTTCTTTCAAAATCCAAGTCATCGACAACATAAATTGCGCCTAAATATTCAAAAACGAAAACATGAAAATTATTAAATTCTTGAAATTTTGGAAATATACGTATATGTTAAATAAAATTCACATTCACATTAGATCAAATTGATGCAGTTTATATGCACAGCATTCGTAAAGTTCACAATATGCATCTAAAATCTACAACCTATAATCTTATTATGAATTTCATGAACGAAACATCTTTTTACACATGCGACATGCATAAATACTTATTCGTTTAAATTAATCATTATTGCGATGCCAAAAATACTGCAAGATAAGGATTTTTATGCAAGGTCGGTGCATACTATATTTGGTTTAGTCAGTTTTTATTTTATTATTAATTTTTTTTCCGTGTCGGTCCATCCTTTGGACAAGTTTTTTCGTATCGGGCTAAAACTTCGGATAATTCCGTTTCAGATAATTTCCAACTTTTCCGAAAATTTTCGAAATTTCTTAAAAATTTCAAAATTTCCAAAAAATTTCATAATTTCCACAAAAATCAGAATTTTTTTCAATTTTTGAAAAAAAATTCGCCAATCGTCTAAAACACGTAGAAACACAGAAATTTTGGAAATTTTTGCTTTGCCCAAGAGCACTTCATCGATGACATTTTTCCGAAAAAAAATTCAAAAATTTTCAAATTCTTTTTTCAAACTTATTTGAATATATTTTTTGTGTAAAAATTTGTGATGATTAATTCATGAATTCGGTACTATCGATTTCAGCCTTGATTTACTATTGTAAATAAAATAATGAAGAAACTTGATAGTACTGCTCGATGTATGATACACAAACAATTGTTGGATTGGACAAAATATTGACATTAGACCAAATGCTGATTTCTTAGCATTTGTTAACCAGCAAAATTTCAATGCCATTGAAAGTTACGTCCCCAAATCTTACGTTTGGCTATCGAAATATTGGGCTTCGAATAAATTTTCTCATTTGAACAATGATTCTGGGACGTGATATGATACATCAAACAATATATTATGTATTTGAGAACTTATTTAAGATTTTGCCTGTTGTTAAATTCACGCAACTTTTTACATATTATTATTGCATCAAGCATATAATCTTTGCATATTTCAAAGGGCAATTGAAGACTTCGTCTCAACTGGAAGAATTGGTGTCAAAAATAATATAATTAGAAGTGTAAAATTTAATGAAAATTGGCAATCTTCGAACATTTATATATATTATACTAGAGGAATTAACTTATTTTAATGGGTTTAACTGATGGATTGTTGGTTTGCTTTCGAAAATAACGGTTTGCTTAATAAATAATGGAACCCAGAAGCACGTGGCAGAAATATTCGACCATAGTTTTGGGACACATCACAATAGCCATAATAATTGAACAAGTTTAAGCAATGGAGTCAGACTGATTGAATGCGCATCAAAAATTTTTCACCTCGACACCAAACAATATGGCTTAACGCAAATATATGTTTCATATGCGGACCACAGAGTGATTGCTTGGGAACATTTATAATGAAATACAAGGAATTTGGATGGGAAATATCAAACATATCAAACAAATAACAAATTCGGAAGACAAACAGTAAATCTATATTTTATGATTTGATGCACGGAATTTTGGACTTTATAATTTTTTTTAAAAGCTTTCATGTGTATTGAGTAATTGATTAATTGAATTATTTTTGTCACGATATATGTATTTGCTTAGAATTTCTGAATTCGTGACTACTATAGTGTAACAAAGAAAGTAGATGTCTCATTTTGACAATGAACTTCGTTCTGGACAAATCCTAAGAAATTTTTTGAAACACATCACTTTTCGGTGTATATAAATTCGAAATTCATTAAATTACGTTAAGGTCCTTAGCTTAAGGATAAATTGGATCTGACCATATTAGTTTTTTTCTAAGACGAAAATACATTATATATTGTGCATAAATACAATAGACATACACTACCGTCGGGGAGTTTGGGGCCACCAACCTTTTTTCATACAAAATACCGATCTTCTCACTCAAATCTATCTATGTTTCTCTTTTTCGATCGCGGTGAAACTTTGGGAATCTTTATGACATAGTCTTAAGACAAACTCTCTAGAATTTCAATGTCCTGCGATTGAGCGAGTTGGCTAAATCACAATCTATGACTGACCAAATTGAAATCATGACTGACCATTTTGGTCTTGATTGACCACTATTTTAAGCCCTGCCTTGATGTATGAACAAAGAGGTAATTTGTAACTGCTCAGTAGAAAAAAATTGACCTACCGAATATACCGCCCATTGTGACCCCTATATTTTTTGATGGCAGAATGTCACATAGGTGTAAACTAAGACATATGATCAAAAAATTGTGAGCCGCAATGCATTACGATGGTAAAATCACCTGAATTGAGGGATTTCATCAACTATTCTCGCTCAATGTTCGGATATATTGTGACTATTTCTTGGAATTTTTTCAGAACATTTCTAAACGTTTATTTCTTCTAGGACCGCTTTTCGGTCGCCCTTAATGAATTGTATTCATTGTTGCATGCTAAAAAATGTTACATTGACTGGTCATACTCTAGGTCCCACCACAGATCGTATCAATTTCGAGTCCTACGTTTAAAGGAGTGAGAGCTATTTCTTCGCCCCCAAATAAAGTGGTGAAATTTTCGAGCCTGAATATTGAATCAAAAAAATCTGAAAAGTGGCCAAACATTTCCACAACTTGTTAAATCGAAATTTTATTTCATGAGTTTTAAATTAATTTTTATCCCCCTTTATATTAGTATAGACAACAGACAACGAATAATTTAACAATAATAACAATAAGGAATTTGTTTCGAAATTACATGCATTTGTATTTTCATTGTTCATTTTGGTAGTGCGGTTATTGAATATGAGAAAAGTGATATTATTTGAAATTTCGTTCGTCGATTTTATTCTTTATTTAACGACAAAATAGGTAAACAGAATAAACTCCATGCAAAATAAATATTTTTCATATGAAAAAATAGGAACAAAAAGGTACACACTAAAGTCAACCATTTATGCAATAGCAAAAAAATAAGAAAATAGAAACACATCAAAAGCACACAAAACTCGTGTGTATTAAAAATACTCACAACGATTATTTGTGCTGTCAGTCGCTGTATCAATGTAAAACATAACGGAGAAAATAATGCATCTTTAGATCGTATATCTGAATATGATAAAAGCTACACTCGATTTAATTCATGTTTCGTTTCTAAAATCTACTGATAATGAAATTTGCCTCTTTTATGTCTTTTTTCTGGGAGATTTTAGGAAAGATTTCAGGATCGAACATTTAACATAGCAATCGACTAAAATTAAGTGCTCCACTTGAAACAAAATTACGTCTCATAAGGTGGAAGCCGATTTAAAAACAAATTAGAAATTATGTGGATACAGTTTTGATTTTCGATTTGATTGGTACCAATCGACGAACATTCGTTTTACGAATCGTTTTGCTCGTTGAGACGAAATTCATAAATGTTGGTGGCAAAGTCTTTCATCCGCGCCAATGACCATACACGGATAATTGTCGGCATAAATATCTAGTTCAGCTACCCACCACTTGCATTGAACAATGTTAATCAAACGCAAATGAGTGGCGCTGATGTTCCGAAATTTTAACATTTATCTAGCTATGCCAATTTACTTTTTTAGGATTAACGAGCACGTGATTTCAAATGGGCCAATCAAAACAAAAGTCCAAAATGTATCTACATATCTTCCGATTTATATTCAAATCGATTTTAACGTGATTTTATTCACTATACACTTTACACATTACACATTACACATACTTTTCACATACATATTATAAGGAGAGTGTGTCTAAAGGCTCCAAAAACTATAACATTTATAGGTATGTGTTGACACTGAAAAAAATTTAGTACCTCAGAAAAGGTGCTGACGTCCGTCATATGACATCAGACGATCGTCACCTTTTTCTTGTGAAATGCATACATTTTTCTGCCGTCTCCGCCTTTTTTGTTTTTATTGATTCGATTCATCAAATGATATTATTATTCGTTTTCTTTCGATTGTCGATATCACAATCTTGATAATTTTTCGTGCTCAGTTTTAAGCAAAGTCTCATTGTGTCAACGTTGAAAATTAAAAGTTTTCATTCTTTTCTTTCTCTTTTTCTCTATCGACGAAGGCAATTCAAATTTATTCTTGAAGATGTTAATATTGAAATTTGAAATGTTAATATTGAGAAGCGGTGCAAATATTTGGTCAAAATAGTAAACCGGTGATTAGCCGGTGATACAATTTCGTTCAAAGATCTTAGCTATGAATCGTTACAACAATTCATCAAAATAAATGCGATCGATAAATTTTATTTCGAAAAAGTTGGCAACAATTTTGAATTTATTTTACCAAAACATATTGAATCACCATCAAAGCAAATGGATTCTGAATACCGTCCAGCTCAACTTCATTTTAAATATTTACTTTCATTTCTCTTTATTTTGGATTATGACAAATAATGAACTTTTTGAACTTGAATAAATAATCCAAATACCATATCTATTCATGGTTTGGTAGTTCCTGAGTCAGCGCTCCCCGTTTGCTCACTCCCACCTCCGTTCCTGACATGGATTTTTAGTTTGGAAACGAAAAACTAATTCTTCGATTGTTAAACTCATTTTCGGTCGGAAAATTAATTCTTCTAAGAAAACGAATAATAATATCATTTGAAAGATCGAATCAGTGAAAAATGATAGGGTACAGCGTCCTTAGAACAACTGTATAGGTGACTGTTGTACCTGTTATGCCGTACCCGGCGGATGCATACTTGAAAAGTTTCTTCTATCAAATCCTTTGCTATCAAATCATTGGATACATGTTTGTTTCTTTTTTTAATTTTCACTTCTACAAATCCTCTTCTTACGGAATGAAAAACAGTATATCCACTTACATATATTGTATATGTATAATGTATACTGTAAAAATATATTAATACTAATAATTGGCTATTTTTTCGTTTAGATTATTTTATGTGATTCCACACTTTTTTTGCCTCTATTTCCATCTAAAAATTGTCTAAATGAAAACTCAAACTAACACGCCTACACAACAAAATTCTAATCCAATATGAGAAATAATAGTTAAGATTTTTTTTCGTTCAAAAATTTTTATTAATTAGAAAATTGATCAAATTCATACCTGTGTTGAAGTCGACGGCAAATTCCTCAAGCTCGTTTCCTTTGACAATTGTGTAAATCAATTTACGCCCTAAAGGACTTTCAGCTTGTATTGCAACTGACAACGGTGAATGTAATTCAATATTCTCTGGTATTATGTCCGAAAAAAATTGTTTACTGAAGACTGGCATTGATTTATCGATCACCTGTGGTTTTAAGAACGAAAGAAAAATAGAGAAAATAAAATGAATAAGTGTTGGTGAAAAAATCAGTTTTTTTTATTGAACAAATCTGGTAAAAGTGTTCGAATCCAGATCATTTGGAAATGAAGAATTTTTAATAATATGTACTCTCGATAATATCGAATTTTACTTGTTTTTTCTCGCGTTTGGTCCTTTCTTTGATTTAGTTTTCTTCATAATTAGGGAATACCAAAGAAATCAGCTCATTAATAGATACTTTTGCGCGCAAACATTCTGTGATTTTCGCATTTTATCAAATTTTGGATTAATCACATACGCGCAGAACTTCCGACTGACAACACTTATCCGATTACAAATTCAACGAAAGGAAAGAGGACACCAATACCTGTTTTTGGTAATTATAATTTCATAATTATGAAAGTCAAAAGACAGGTATTGGTGTCCTCTTTCCTTTCGTTGAATTTGTAAACGGATAAGTGTTGTCAGTCGGAAGTTCTGAACGTTTTATGTGTCAAAAATGGGTCAAATTTTCAAAAATTTTCATCGAAATTTTTTACGATTTGAAATCAGTGATTTAACCGATTTTCAATTTTATGAGACCATATGAAAGGTATTTGCATAGCTTAACTTCCCATATCAAGAAAATTCGATTTCGCATAAAATCGAACGAGAAAAATACCCCAAACTTTCCGACGTTAGTGTATATATTGAGGAAATAATAAATGATCTCTTTATTTGAGGTTATGCTTCGATACAGGATTGTAGATTAATTCCCTTGAAGATTTTTTGCTTGAATGTTTGCTGCAGAAACATGAGTACAGTAGAATATTTAAGTGCCAAAAACTAAGCAACGAGACACAATTAACCGATGGCCGCAATCACGGTTATTTCGGTAATATATCTTTGATTGCGGTTCTTTTTGTTACGTTAAAACTTTGTTGCATTCGTGTATTAAAACGAATTTAATCGAACGAAATCTGACGTAGTTTGCATAGACTACTGCAAAATCATGCCTAATTCTCCTTTAATATTTTGAAATATTCAAAGAAATCGGGAGACTGTTTTATTCATGGTCTGAAAAACAAAAGAATTGAGTCTAATATTGCGACAGTCCTTGCAAACTACATCGTACCTCTTTCTTCTTCGATTCAAAACTTAAGCACAGATATGCATCTGAACTGTAGAGTATGGCAGCAAACAGTTTCTATATCATTAATTAAAAATGTATTTTTGATTCGTGAGTATTGAGGAAACAGAAGCACATTGAATAACGATCCCAAAGTTCCAATTAAATAAGTCAACAGAACTCACAGCTTACATTAATGTTATCAAACTTGATCTACTTTGCTTTCATAATTACGACAGGTTTTTTATTTCATTTAATCGTTCTGCATTCAACCTCCGGCATTTTTTTTTTATGTTGTTCGTACAAAGTAAGAGCAGAGTTTCGAATCAAAACAAGTAGCTGAGCTGTATGTTATATAACATTCGATATTTACAAAAGATGACCAGAGGGCAAAGAGGCAGACAAAAATATGGATAACGAATTAATTCCTCGAATCTCATGAATTGTTCACACAACAACTGAGAGCTTCGAACTAAAAACTTCGTTATAGTGTATATAAGACATGATGGACAATTAAATAATGATAATTCAGAAAATAGCTCCGCGATTTTGTATTACAAAGCTAGGTATAAAATTGAATTGAAAATTTCTATACAATGTTGAGAAGGGAATCTGTATTCTATTTTAAACTCTATAAAACTTCGCGAGAATAATTTGCACTTCATTTCCGATTTCGATGCAACATAAAGGGTATAGTTTTAGACAACCATACCATTTGACTTGCACATTGAAACAAGAAAAAGCATAGCTTAACACGTATTCGTCCTTTGGAAATAATCTCAAACCATTTTTGTCTATCAAAACTCAATAATTGATTAAAATGGAAAATAAATTTGTATAATTTGAACAATCATTTGAAGCCAAAATTTAGGATTAAAGTAATAAGATATACATTTAAAATGAATTTTATAAATAACTTTTTGTGTAGAATCTGCACAAGGGACGGATCCGTGTTAAACCACCAAAATAATACAACAATAAATGACGCTTTACATACCTTAACATGGACCGTAACATCAGTTGAACATGGTGTTGCACCACCATCATAAGCGGAAATTAACAATTCAAAGTCCCGATTGTGACCTTCAAGAGTTTGCTTCAGAATCACCTCACCAGTTTTTCTTTCCACTTTAAATAATTCACCATGTCCACGTTTCATTTCGTAACGAACCTCTCCGTTCTCAAAGCTATCCGCATCTAATGCATGTACTTTTGTTATTAATGAGCCTCGTTCTGCATCAACGGATACAATTGCATAATACGGTAGATTCACAAATATCGGACAGTTATCATTAATATCTAAAATTGTAACGTTCACAATCACATGAGCCACACGGGGTTTTTCACGATATGTGGCATAAGATTTAGCTCCAACAATTAATTCATAGTTCATTTGTTGTTCACGATCAAAACGTTTTCCAGTTGTTTCGATTGCACCTGATGTTATCCCAATCCGAAACAAATCAGTTGGATCCAGGATACGGAATTCAATATGTTCATTCAATGCTGCACCAATTACATTCACTACCGTAACGGTTGTGATTTTTGTTGAATTTTCCTGAATCGAACCTTCGTAAACGGACTTCTGAAAAACTAGTCCAGAATTTTCCGATGTCTCAACGTTAATATTCACGGTTGCTGTGCTCCAATACTTTCCATCTGTAACACGAACTTTTAATATATAAAATTCACCGACACGATCGACATTTCTGAAACACGATAGAAAGAAAAAGAAAATTAATGGAAAAGAAATTGAAAAAGTTCTTGAACAAAATGAAAACGATTCTTTATGAAAAAAGATATTTTAAATATGAAAAACTAACAGAAAAACAGCAGAACCAAATTCTTTCATGATGTCATGAACAATACCGTTCATAAAAATTTTGTCTAGTGAATGGCAAGAGGATTTCGTTTGTTTTCTTTTAATACTGTGTTGCAAGCACACATTGGATCTGATATTTCAAATACACATTCTTATTGTATAAGCTTTTTCAATGGAAAATAACTTCAATAATAAGAAATCCCGGCCTATATTCCAATCATTCTCAAAGAAGTTTAATATGCAACAATTCCATTATTTATATGGTAATTGACCCGCTGTAGTCAAGGGCCTAGTCCTTTTTTAAGTGCTAAAAATTTTCTACCCCATGAATTTTTTTTTCGAATTTTTTTTTCGTCAATCGATTGGACATCATCTGAAACGCGTAGAAAAATAGTTTTTTTTTCGAAAAAAAAAAATCTTTGCCCAAGGGTCCCCCCTTGCATTTTTTGGAAAAAAGAAATCAGAACTTCATTCAGAAACTATAAAAAAATAATGAAAACAGTGCGAGAAAGTATGTTTTAATCCTTAAAACCATTCATTTTTTAATGCTGAATACTTTTCTTGAACTTTTCATGGGTCTATCTCGACCAGAGTATAAAATTTGACATATCACGTACACT
>GL502430.1:55701-72191 GCA_000149185.1 Mayetiola destructor
AAAATTAGAGGTTGATGAAGATCCTAATTTCCGGTGTTTTTCACCATCATAATGCATTGCGGCTCGTAATTTTTTTTGATCATATGTCTTAGTTTACACCTGAGTGACATATTGCCATCAAAAAATGTGGGGGTCACCATTAGCGGTATACCTCCAATTGAACCCCTTATACATAACTTTTCATACTTTTCTAATGTTATTGTTGTTGTAATTTCAGACTTCACGTATCCCCTATACGTGGTTGCAAACGAAAAATCCAAAAGATTTTTTTTGCTCTGCCGTTGGTCGTCCAAACACAATAAAATTTACTGAATTGCAATAATCTTAACTTCTGTCCTTTTTTGACGCTATTCCCGTCTCTTTTACTCTTAAAATCAAGTTGGGTTCGAGTTCACTTTGATTCCATTTTTAATTGGCCGAATACGAAATCATTGCTTCAAGGTTATGTTGATCAACTGGAAAAACGATAGTTGTCATTTCGCTTCTGGTCAATTAAAAATGGAAACAAAGTGAATCTAATTAATCAAAATTAGTTTCGACATTTGAAAAAAATCTGTCCGCCCAATCAAATTTGATAATTCAGGAATTCGGAAATTCTAAGAATTATGTTAATTCAATGTGATTTTTCGGTTTAGCCAAGCCTCTTTGCTTGTACGAAAATCCATTTTCAATTAAATTTCCTTTTGTTTTATTTTTAATTGGTCGAAAACGAAATCATTGGGGTTCGTTTATGTTGCCTTAAATTGTCATTTAGTTTTTTGCCAGTTAAAAATAGAATCAAAGTGGATTTGATTGAAATCGGATTTTTATTTGATTCCAAAGACTGAGTCGACCGAATTATAACACTCGATTGGAATAATTTTGAAAATGTTTATATTTCTGAGCTATCAAAATCGGTTTGGCTCGCGAGCTTTTCGTATTTAGCTCGGCTCGGCTCGTCGATTTTTTTCACGAGCCGAGCTGAGTCGAGCCGAGCCAAATTTTTTGCGAACCGAACCGAACACGAGCCGCATTTTTGCAAGTGGACAACTATAGTGCATAATAAATTATTAAAAATTTAATATACAGTAAAACCTCTATAAAAGAACCGAGGCGGTTACAGTTCGATCGGTTCACAAATGAGAATCGATTCTGTTAAAGAAAAAAAAAATGTCGAATGCGAACGAGAGCAATAAGAAAACGATCACTCAAATCGATTTGATGATTTCATAGTTCCATGGATCCTCAAATGAGGTAATCGAATTTTGGACCAATGAAATTTTTTCATTCTGCTGATCAACGTTTGCCAACAAATTTATTTTAACGTCTTCACCGTAGGGCACACAAATTGAAACAGGCATGAAGATTGATTTCATCATTGTTGACCGATGCACAAACGACACACACACATAAAATCGATTTGTTTGATCGTATCCTTTAATTTTTTATTATATTCTTGTCTCAATACAATGACATGAATGTTTTATAAATTTTTTCTGGAGAAATTTTTCAAAACAAAATATTTTCATACATTTTCTACATTTTCTACATGTATAATATGTATTTTCTACGTAGAATACATAGATTTTCGAAAATTTGAAGAACTTTCCAATCCAGGTCACGACTACGGTTCATTATATCTATGGAAGTGCCTCGACTAACGTTAATGTGTCCGTGCTGATGGATGGTACAGAAATCTAACTTAAATGATTCTCATTCTTTAGACAAAACAGGGACATTATTTAGCGGAAGTAAGAAGAAAACGTCAAAAAGAAAATCGAGTTTGACTTCCTATTTTCGATTAAAAAGAAAAGTGGCTAGAGATGAATGCTTTCAAAATAAGATTGTGATACTGTAAAAATTTAAATATTTCAAAGAAAAAAAATTCGGCAGTCAAAAATATTTTTTTCGGTAGTCAATAAAAATCCTTATTTCAAGCCCTGATTGAAATACCAAATGATGACGACAACGACAAAACCCAAAACCAGTACTTGTTCCACCATTGAGAATGGCGGAAAAGTGATAAGTTTTAAAAATTATATTGTAGAAATGGAAATATGAGAATGTTTTGGTAAATAAAATTTTGATTTTCAAACATGTACTATTTAAAATCCTTTCGTGTTTTTGGGTTTTTGGGGTTTTGTTGCTTTATCAGTGTTCCGGTTCCATTTTTCTCTCTCATGTTGTTTTAGCTTTTTTTCATGTTGTTTTACTATTCTTAGTTTTTTGCATTTTCGAAAGAATTTTTTCATTTTCCAAATTTTCTAATTGTTGCGTGTGATGAATGTCGAACATTTGAAGAATTTTATTCAAAAACTTAAAGAAAATGAATCTGAAACTGCGCAGACGTACCTCTAGTATATGTTCTGATTGATTTTCTCGATCTAATTTGCGTGCAGTCGTTGTTATTAGGCCTAAATAGGAAAAAAGTATATAATAATTATTTGAAAAGGACGAGCATCTCTTAAAATATTGCTTGAGTACAGATTGGTGCTAAGTCTACTGCTGTAACATTTGAGCAAAGACAAAATTTGTACCTGTGCGGTACGTTCTGCCACCGTTATCGTCACATCCGCTGTACGGCGTACATGTACATGTGAAGTCTTTCCAAGTATTGCGAACGTTGTAGGTTACGACGGCGTACAAGCGTACGTGACGGTAACAGCGGCAGTACTTACCGCACAGCTACAAATTTTGTCTTTGCATTTGAGTTATTCTTCTCTCAAAACGTCCAAGGGGAAAATTATCATATTTTTAGTGTTCTTTGATTTTACTTCATGGTTAAACATCATGTTCATGTGCATTAGCGCCTATTTGATTAGCGCGAAGACACATAAAATTAATTATCGAGATCACCAAAAAAATTGACAATGAAGAAACGCACCAAGTGCGTTGGTGTAATAAACAATACTAAAAATGTGGTGATTTTCCCAGTTCTGAGAGTATTTGTAAATCTGGTGACGGTTTTTGGTCGTTTTGGTGAACTGTAGATCGTAAACTGTATCACTTTATTACATATTTTACTGACAGTACAGTGTACAGTGTACACTGTAAATTGTGTAATGTATTGAAGTGTGTTTAGTCCATTTTTGGAACATAGATCCAGTGTTTATTTTTATTCGTTATCCCAATACTCATGAAAATATCTACATAAGCTTGCTACTTTCGAAAAAAATTGATTGTTCACTTACCGCTACTGCTGTTTATTGCAAAGAACCCTTCTGGATTACCGGATGTAATTCGATATGTTATTTTCTGCAATGGATCGGTATCAGCGTCATCTGCAATTAGTTGAAGCACTTTCATTCCGGCCGGACTGTTTTCCTCTATCGATGGATAATACACTGGATGTTCGGTTAATGGGGCATTATCGTTTACATTTTCGACACGGATAAACACCTGGCAATTTAAAAGTCATAAAGCCTTTAGTTTTGTAATTGTAGAACAGTTTTCACCTCGTTAATTCGCCTAATACATTATTTTCACATCTTCTAACATGAATATAAGACATTACGTCTTTGTCATCTACAGCTAGATTTAAACAATAAAGTACAACTAAACTCACTTCTATGCATGAATATAAAGGAACAACAGCTTGGTCTTGTGCACATACAGTTAACCAATATTGAGATTTCGATTCCACATCCAGAATGCACGTTGTTCTTATTTTTCCTTTAAGAAAATAAAACGTTTTTTTGTTTACTGATCGCAGTACTATGTTTTTTGATTCTTGAATAGTTTCAATTTTATAAAATTAAAGCTATTTCTTACAAAAGATGAATATATTGTTGAGTTACCTTCATTATCTATAGTAAATATACCAAGGCCATCGCCACCTCGTATAGAATAAGATATACGTGAATCAGGCCCAGGAGCATCCAAATCTTTCGCATTTACAACAATAACATATGTTCCGGGCGGCTGATTTTCAGCGACGCTACCACTAAAAACAAAATCGTCAAACTGTGGAGCGTATCGATTTTCATTAACATCAATAATTTCGATAATCACTGATGTTTCAGATGATAAGGCCGGTGTTCCACGATCTACTGCTCGGACAGTTAAACTGTGTATTTGTCGTTCTTCAAAATCTAAAGCTTTAATTGTACGAATGGTTCCAGTGTATTTATCAATTTTGAAACTATGATCAATGTCATCGCTGAGGCTATATAATACTTCTCCGCCGGGTCCCAAATCTGGATCGACGGCTGTTGTTATCACAACGACTGTGTGTATTGGAATATCTTCACGGATTCGAACACTGAAACATTTAACATTTAAATCATGAATCAAACTTTAAATTTGGACCAAAAATCATGGCCTAATAAAACCCTGCAACTCACAATGTTTCTTTTAGGCTAAATTCCGGCACATTATCGTTTACATCTTCAACATTTATTCGAACCAATGCCTCGGAAAATAGTGATGGCTCTCCATTGTCATTGGCACGAATTTGTAATTCATATAAATCTTGCCGTTCTCGGTCTAATGGCGATGATATATATAAAATTCCAATGTCTGAATCTATTCGAAAATCAGCGGTGTCAGTTACTAGAGTATATGTTATTCGTGCATTTTCACCCAAATCAGCGTCGGTTGCATTTAATCGTATAATAACGGTCCCATTTAATGCGTTCTCAGTTATACGAAAGCTTGCTAAAGTTTTTTCGAATATCGGCGCATTATCATTTTCATCAAGTAAATTTATTGGTAATACTTTTGACGATGATTTTTGAGGGCTACCCAAATCATATGCTGTCACATTTAAAACATATTCATCAACACGTTCGCGATTCAAAAACCCAATTATTTTCAATTCACCAGTTTCTGGATCTATTCGAAAAACCGAGTCATTGTCACCACTCGATATTCCAAATATAATTTTACCATTATATCCTAAATCACGATCACGAGCTTTGATCCATGTCACCGTTGTACCAAGTGGAATGGTTTCATTTATTAAAATTTCATTTGGGAAATCCACGAATTCTGGTGCGTGAATGTTTTCTCTATAACGTATTGGCATCATTGGCATTTCCTCGTTACTATTTATATCTGTAATGCTTCCAATGCTAGGTTGTAAATTGTTTGATTCAGCTAATGTGAGCATTTCGGTGTGTCGTTTCACAGCTCCAGTCTCCTTACACTGGAATGAGCCCAATCTTTTTTCTCTTTTGGGATTGGATATCGCATTAATGTTCAGATTCGTATTAAGAATATCCGTTATTTGTAAGTCTTTCGATGTGCTTAGAAGATAAATTTCAATACGCATAATATCAGAAAAATGTGTTCCATCAGTGGCTGTGACATTAATATTTCTTTTATCAACTCGAACATCATTCAAGTCACAGCCGATTGATATTATCCCCGATGAGATATCAATATTGAAACAACCATCTTCGTTACCAGATACAAGGCGATAACTAATGTAGTCATCGGCATCAAAATCAATAGCTGACAAAGTTAAAATTTCCATTCCAATTGGTGTATAACGTGGAATATTTCCAACACAATCGATCCGATCGAATTGTGGACGATTATCGTTAACATCTTTAATTTTAATGGTTAACGATGTCTCTGTTTGTCTTCTGTATGGAAGGCCTAAAATTATCAAATTAATTTCTAGTAAGTTTTATTGTCATCAATACAATCATTCACCAAGTGCTCTCATATACAGAACAGTTTATAATTATTGGTATTTAAGGCAGACAAATTCTCCGTTAGAGTATGTGCGACGCAAAAATCATAGACGCATGAGATCCAATGTCGTTTCTCCACATCGTGTGTAGCAAAATGTGCGGTACACATAATGTGACCAACTCCCGATCATTAAAAATCAGTACACCAAAAAAAAGGTCATTCTTTTTGCAATTTTGGTTCAAATTTTATCAAATTAAATCGCAAATTGAAATTGAATGAGCAAAAAAAAAAAGGTTATCATATCATTGAGTCCAAACACACGAATACCTCCTAAGCTTCCTCACAATGATATGTTTTCGCTGGTATCATACACTTAACTCCAATTCCAAATTTTTCAGAAAGCGAAAATCAGTACAAAAATCAGTATGAATCGTCAATCAGTACAGAGACCCAAAATCAGGACTGTACTGATAAAATCAGTACGGTTGGTCACATTAGGTATACAGAATATAGTATAAAGTGTTAGTACAGGCATAATGCCCCTATTGCACTGTACACTATGAGAACTATGCATGCGTTTTGAAATTAGTTAAATTAAATCTCACCAGAAAAAACAAAATATACTAATTGATCGAGCTAGTAAGTGAAGAAAAACTATATTAACTTAAAATTATAATTTAAAGTATGAACATCAAAAAAAAAAAAACAATAATGAATGAGATTGATGCGAGCTAAGTTAGTCATTGGTTAGTGCATGTGCATATGTATGGGTTATACCTTCTACATATATTATCTGATATTTGTTTAGACACTAGATAGTGAAACTTTTTACAAATTTTTAATACGCGGTTGCACATAAATCCACACAATTACTTTCAAACACATTATTGTCTCTAAACAAAATCATGCATCTATAATTGCTCAAGATCAGTTGACTTTGTGAACAAATAAAACATTCTATTGAATGTTGAATGTTGAATGTATACATCTATTTGCTAGACATCATTCAAAGATGCTCATACCTAAATTCTCAGGGCTGTATCACCAATACATAAGATCCCCCAATTTTGCTATACACGATGAGGAGAAACGTCATTGGTACAGAGTTTGTAAGATTGTGTGTGCACTGTGCACTAGGGCGTCTTTGGGCATCGATAATTTCAGACAACATAATTGAGTGCCTGGTCTTGATCGATAGGAAATATTTCGAAATATCGCTGTTAAAAATTTCAACTCGTTCGACGTTGGTTCGGTCACTCCCGATGCTGTTAAAGTGTTCAGGATGAATGTGGAGCATTTGAGTATTTTATTGCAGTCCACTATAAAAATCTTGTCATTTTTTGTTTGCTTGGAAATTCGAACGAAACGACGAAAAACGATGTGTAACGTTGTATTTATAGTGAACTACTACAGTCAATGGAACCTTACTGCCTTAAAATCTGTATAAATTATTTAGACAAAAAAGGTCTGATTTTCAAAATTTTGATGTCACTGGGACATTTGTTTACTACGAAAACACTTACTGACTTTACTAATCAATTCATTGGATTGTCAAAGTTGAGCATTTTTCATAGCAAACAAATGTCCCAGTGACATCCAAATGAGGACGCCACCGGTAAGGTTCCTTTGACTACAATAGGCTCGTTTCCCTTTTTACATTTCGGGCAAGGCTGTTGAAATATACTTTTTTGTAGTTGGGCCTCAGTTTGAGAGATAGACGATTGGTGTTTTCGGAGAGTGCGGTCTTTTGGACAAGATGTACAAATTCCCAGAACATTGTTTGGGAGGAGAAATAGGCTAACGTAGGCCTCTACACACCAATCACCAATCACCAACATGCTGAAGACAATAAAAAATCGTTCAAGTAAGCGTACTCAAATCATACTTGCCAAGCCTTGATTTCGGGACACCTGAAGATACCGAGAGAGACCAAACCAACACGAATTGAATTGAAAGTCTCACCAGTTATATTTTGGAAGATACTATATATATCGTTCAAGACATTCATGGTCTTGCCTGCAGGCAATTTTGGAATTTCTGTTGCTTTAAGACAATTTGCTATGTGCAACAAGTGTATTACTCGACCACTTACACGTAAATTCTACCAAAAAATATGATGAACAGTAAGTTTATGCTTCAAACGTACAGGCATTAACGCATTGATTTGTATAAGTGATTGAAAAAAATCAAAATTTTGTAATAGCTTACCCCAATCTGAAGCGCGAATTTTGAGGATATATTCATGTCTCATTGTTTCATAGTCGATAAGTTTTGATGTGCGCAATATGCCGGAAAAATGATCAATATCGAAAGGTACATCATTTAAATTTGCTATACTATATGATATGTAAGCATTTTCACCGCTATCTCTATCTCGTGCTGACACTTTTGTAATGATTGTACCGGCAGGCTCATTCTCATCAACCCAAATAGTGGAATTGCTTTGTTCAAACCTTGGATCATTATCATTTGTATCTTTGATATTTATTTTAATTTTGGCCGATGATTGCTTCCTCGTTCCCGTATTTCCTTGATCGATGGCTGATACTGTTAATGTGTAAAATGCCTTTAACTCAGCATCTAATTGTACGTTCGTATATAGCATTCCTGTTTCAGCATTTACACGAAACTCATTTCCTTCATTTCCACCAACTATTTCTAAATAAACTTGTGCATTTTTCCCCTCATCGCGATCGGTGACCTTTAATCGTATAACTGGCGTATTTGGTGGAGTGGTTTCTGGTACAATAACCTCATATATTTCTCGATTGAATACAGGTGCTATTTAATTTAATCGAAAATGAAATTTTTTCCATGAAAATGGGGATATTTTATTTTTATTTTCCATCAATAAGATTAAATTTAAACATTGTAGAAAAATAGCTCGAATTTCGAGACCGTAATCGGCGGCTTTGTACGGATTGTATGTTATAATGTTCGTTTTTACTCGAAACTGCATCGGATTTTTTAATTTTCACTCGACATTGAATTCAACACCTAAATCTACTTGGCACAGGACTGAAGTGTCGAAATCTTCAAAAAAAAAATTTCAGTTCGGAATAACATAAAAAGCGGACGAAAGCGCCTATTAAGATTTGGCATTTGAAATACTTTGTTGACATGATTGGTATTTACTGATTGAACCTGAGCTTTGCAAAGTTTACACCTTCAACATGTTGAACCTGTCTTTTGTGATACATATTGTATCAAGCCACATTACACACATTACACACATTATGATTCTTGTGAACGCATAGTTAAAATTGAACATAATTTCTGCATGTCATTGAAAGAATAATTTTGAAGATTTTTGACATTTCATCGGACACAAAATTTTATGAAAAACATATATTCCACATATGTATAGCTTACCGTTATCGTTTATGTCAGCTAAACGTACGGGTACTATTTTGTAGCTCTGCTGTGACGGAATTCCACAATCAACGGCTCGTAACGTTAAATTATAGCCATTAGGTGTTTTTTCCCTATCCAACAAACGATGTACTTCGATATTGAATTCACCTGGATTCGATGTTGATCGGATTCGAAAATGGCCATCCGGATCGCCATCTACAATTTCTAAGCTTTTTATTTTGCCATGTACACCAGCATCTTTGTCTTCGACTCGAACAATTCCAAAAATATTTGCGTTTGAATTTTCCAAAATATCAGGCAATGCTTGCACATATATTTCGGGTGCATATAAATTAACCTGTACAAAAAAAGAATCATAATAATTCGAATTAGAAGCATTGCTTCAATAGTAGAAGTTGATGAAGACACTAAAGTAGCATTTTGTCAATTTCCAAACATTTAGGAATCAAGTTATTATGCAGTTTAGAATTTAATGTTAAAGCAACAGTCCGCAGCAAATAAACTACAAATCAATGAGTAATAATTAATGATAAAGTGGGATAATAGCCTCATTTCCTGTGTCAATTGAAATCACCGATTCGTTTGGTGCGTTTGTCAATTTTCCTGGTGATCTTGATGATTAATTCCATTCATTTTTCCGTTAATATACACTAATATGTTCATTGTTCATTTTGCATTGTTTTGTCAGCAAAGCTATTCTTTTTTATTTGTAAAAAGAAAAAAAAATTTAAAGGCAAAACCGAATCGATTCTTATTTTATAGATATTGTGTTTGTGCTAAATTCTGAGTTTTAATTTAATGACATAGAATGAAAGTATTAAAGTGTTCATTTTTCATGTTTCAGTAAATAATAAACTCACTCATTTCACTCATGCGATTTGAAACAATACCACATAGCGCTTCACGCACACATTCATACCAAAAATAAATTATAATTCATTCTAACAACAGCATTCACAGTGTCCACTTGTGCCTTCTGTAAGATCTCAAAAAAATTAAATATTTTCACGTTTAATAAAATAGCAGTACAGAAACGTCTCCGAAATTTGACTTTCTTGAAATAAATCAACGAGTAAACGGAACCAAAAAATAGAATGTTTTTTTTTCCTCGCTAATTGGTTGGAAAGCATCAAAATCGCGTAAAAAAACAAATTTTGTAAAGAAAAATTTTTATGTGTCAACTGGCTTGTCCATATGACTTATGACTTATGTGTTCAGTATACATTGCCATTTAATCATGAATAGACTCACGCCTGAAGAACATTTACATATTGTGGAAACTTATTTCCAAAATCAGTCATCAGTTAGAGAATGTAATAGAGCGCATTTCTGGTTGAACGGCTACGTCTATAAGCAAAATTGCCATATTTGGGACGATGAGCAGCCAGAAGCAATCCAAGAGCTTCCAATGCACCCCGAAAAATGCACTGTTTGGTGTGCTCTATGGGCTGGAGGCATCATCGGACCGTATTTTTCTAAAAATGCGGATGGAGCCCGTGTTACCGTCAATGAATGTTCGCTATAGAGCAATGATCACTGAATTTTTGTTGCCAAAGCTCTGGTTTCAACAGGATGGCGCAACATGTCATACAGCCGGCGAAACAATCGCATTATTGAAGGAATCATTCGAAGAAAACATTATTCCGAGAAATGGTCCTGTCAATTGGCCGCCAAGATCATGTGATTTGACGCCATTGGATTATTTTCTTTGGGGATATGTTAAATCAAATGTTCACGTCGACAAACCCCAAACTATTGGCGCTTTGGAAACCAACGTAACTCGCGTTATTAACGAAATACAGAATTTTTTGCTTTCGACGCCCTTTCAGAAAATACCATTGGGCTCAAATTAGGAGCAACTGTATTCGAACCTTATCGCATGCCCATTTGCAGGTTTTGAATGCATAAATGGAATGTACTAAGGCTCCCTAATATGCCACAAGATATGGCGATGCTCAAAGCCTGTGACGCAGAATGAGGTCTCCTTGTTAAAATATTTATTTTTATGCACCATAGGTGCATTACTATATTTGGTATAGTTTTTATTTCTTCCTCTCTCAATTATGAAAAATTGTTATTATTATAATTATTGTTACTAGTGGATTGTGGCGGCCAAAATTTAACCGCATTCTAGGGAAAGTCAAAAACTGAAGAAATCAAACACACACTGACACATACTTATTTCCTGTCAGACACACACCGACACACACAATTTCCTGTCAAACACACACCGACACACACATTCCCCCTTTAACGCAGTATATAAAAAAATTAATGGCTCAAACGCTTTGAACAAACCAAAAATCAAAAAAAAATTAAAATATTTTTCATAAAATATCATCTAGTGATCAGTGAAGCAAGTATACATAGTGAGAGACGAAACAGAGAAAAACGAAAAACAAAACACACAGCGGGACGCTCAATGGGAAAGAAAACTGCATACACACATATACGTTCATTTCTGTTGGACGCCCTCTGCCGTGTGGTTTGTTTTTTCTCTGTTTCGTCTTTCGAACCGTGTACGTATGAATATTCTTTGTACGCATCGTACCAAGGATTGCATGTTCCTCTTCAAACTGATTTTTCACCTTTGAATATTTAACCGATTTTTATAAAAATTCACATTGCACATCTACTCGTCAGGACGTTTCTAATGGTGTATTTTTTTATAAAAATCGGCGTATTAATATATACGATTATTTCTGGAGGAAAAATTTTTCGGACAAAAAATTTTCCGGGCAAAATTTTATTCAAACTTAATTTTTCGTATTTTTATTCGAGTCGAATGGACCAAAATAAGAATTTGATAACACTTCCGAGTTTGAAACAACCTGTGGTGCATATTTTGAATTGGGTACTATCAAATTCTGCTTGTTTCTTGTTAATATTAGTGAAATCTATTTCTATATCCAGTCACTCATTTTTTCATTCGTTTTGCAACTGAAAAAGAACAACTTTACTGGTGAAACAATGGACACATTAGAGCGAGGGGAATTATGGATTGACGTTTCGATTTGACTCGAAAAAAATGGAAAAATTATAAATATTGAAAATTGAAAGTCAATAGTAACAATCAAGCGCTATTAATTTATCAATCAATTTGAAATTTCAGCTTTTCGATTCGAATTTGTGTCTAAAATTATTATTGTTTTATTTACGATTGTTATAATTCACATCCTATTTTTACAACGTTTTGAATGTATCAAGTCAAATCGAAACGTCAAATATAAGTCTCCAATAGTGGAGAATGCATTGGATTGAATCGTTTTGAATTGACTAGAATTTTTGCGTATTGTATCGCATTCTCGCATTACTTATATTCCCCTTGCATTAGAGTGTATCAAAGTTGAAAAAATCGATTACTTTTTTTAACCGATTTATTCAATTAATATAAAATAATAATTCAATCGAATAATAAATTTTAATCGATTATTTTTCGGTAATTATTTGAAATTTTTAGATTAAGATTACGGTTATTGGGTGTGTCGGTTAATTTCCCCCGCTCACTGATTGAGGTCACCATTCAACAATAACATGCATTTTGACAGAGTGATTCCAATCGCATTTTGTACATTTGACATTTGTTTATCTAACACTAACCAACAGAGTGTATGTACAGTGTACATACATTGTACACTCAATGTGGCCGGTTTATTTTGATAGAGGGAAGTTCTGAGATTACAGAACCGCTTTCGGATACTTTGCAGCACGTCAGGTTTTAAACGAAATCATTTTCACTATACATGTGATCATTCTTTGCTTTACAGAATTCGTTTTTGAATCGATATATTCAATTCTCAGGCTGCGTTGGACAGAAGGAGTCAATACCTTTCTAACGCGGTATAAAACAAGTTGATCGGGTCTCTGGTGCACAAGTTATAGCGAACATACTGAATATAAACGACGCGAAAAATGACGATTTTGTTCATATTTTTCAACTTTAGAACCACTACAGACAACGAAAACTGAACAAATGGCCAGCTTTTATCTGCGAGAAAAAAGAGGCATCCTTTCCGAGTATTTTCCGTCTCTAAGAATGAAGATATCATCGAGGGGTTGTCAACTATGAAAACATCAGCGAATGCCAAAATGTCAATCAATACACACAACTTTTGGCGGTGTAACTTTTAAATAAATAAATAGATAAATTTTTTTTTGAAATTTGTCCAGACGAATCTTTTTTCCATTATTCACATTTTCGTTTGTGATATTTTAATTCGGATCGATTGTACAACAAAGAATGTTTGATTACAGTTGGATTTTGATACGATCTTTTATGCATAAATATGCATGCATATTTTTGAATTCGGTACTCTCGAATTCTGCTTGTTCATATTTCATATTTTATTCTTTTGGTTTTATTAAACATTTTTATTTTTTACTCGCAACCTTACATTTTGTATTTGGAATTTATTTGGTTATGCTTTTTTACAGTTTTATGTGTAAATTTGATTTGTTTACAAAAGAATGTTTTTAGATCTATTCTGTTGATTTTGGTGATATAAATGAATCTCTTTTTTTTTTTGTAGTTTTGTGTTGTTTTTGGTTTTGTTTTGCTTGATGTGTTTGCACTAATCAAGCTTTAAAATTGCATTTTTTTTTATCGCGGTTTCGAACATAGTAAATCGACTTCTATCGGACTGAAACTTTGACGGTAGATTCGTATTGCAGTCTAGTTGTCGCATAAAAATTTTTTTGGACCTAGACCAAGTCCCCAAAACATTAATTATTCACTCATTGCGATTCACAAAATCTACCAAATGTCTTATAATACCTAATAAATATTGATTTAAATTCTTACCTGTTTAATGTGAATCTTTACTTTCGCTTTACTTGGTTGGCTAAGTCGGTTCAATTGACTACCTCCACGATCCGTAGCGACCACAGTCAATTCATGATATGATTTTTCAATATAATTCAATGGCCGTGTTAATGTGATGACACCGCTGGTTGGATGTACGCTAAACCAATCTGTGTCATCCAAAAAACTATAATAAATTTCACCATTTATTCCAAGATCAGCATCTTCGGCTAATACTTTGACGATATCATGATGTAGCGCAATGTCTTCTGGTACGGTCACCGAATATTCATTCGGATAAAATAATGGACTCAAATCATTTGTATCTAATACATGTACGACCACTTCACACTCATCTTCTTGTATGATTTTCGGTTTAAAATCTCGACGCGTCCCAGTCGCTCGTATTTTTAAATGATAAATATCGATTTTTTCCCGATTTAAAATGAAATTTCCAGTTCGCATTCGAATCGATAGAAATGTAAAATCGCCAACCGTTCGCTCTTCAGCTTTGAATATTTTTTCTCTATCGCCACCAATAATGCGATATTTGATGTCAATTTCAGACGATGTTTGTATTCCTAGTCGTGGCTGATTCGTCGGTTGGGTCGCATATGTTTTGCCTAAACTGTTTTCACGTATGGAAACATTGTAAATTGGGTATTGAAAATTGAATGGTGGCAATTCAGACGATCGGTGCACAGGCTGATTATAATGATGCATTGAATATGTCGGTGAAGCTGATACGTAATCATTGAATTCAAATGGCTGATCAAGAAACGATTGATATGATTTTGGTGTTCCAATTGTCGTTGTATTGGCGGGACATATTTTCACCAACGCCAATATTGATAAAAGTGCAATGGACGATTGGCATATTGACCTTGCTTTGTATATATTTGGAATCATTTTATTATCATTCAGCTAGCTCATTTTGTGTTGTTGTTTCTGTTCAGGAAGAAAAAAAATTGAAAATCAAATATAAATGTTGATTGAACGTTTCAAATTAGTTCCTGGTGAACTTATATAATTTTTGGTTTGTTTAAGCATAGGAGCATGGGAGCATGGCATAGAGCATATATAAAACCACAGAAAACCCCATGTAATCAGTGATAAATCGCGATTTTTTTTTTTTTCGATTTTTTAATTTTCGTCTATCAAAATCGACGAAGTCATGAGTTACCTGCAGTTGATAGCGTTCAATTCTAATCCAATCAGATTGAATAACTTTTAGTGCCACAGTTTGCATAGTTTTAGTCTATTAATTTAAATGAAAGGATAATCAATAGAGACTGATACAGTTAAATTCCGTTCGAGGCATTCTGTTTAGCCATTTAAACGATCACTGGCTATATATTTACCATTTTTCCAAATTATTTACAATATTTCACTTGGTACCATTGGCTCTTTTTTGGCTATATATGAATCACATTTTTTGTAAAGCATATTTTTTCTGGTTTTGTTCAACCCCAAACCAGGCAAGGTCCGTTTTGGTCATATTGAAGGTACTGATCTCTTCTTTAACAAATGAATAAAACGCCCCAATAAGGACCATTCTCTATTGAAAATATATCGTATTCGAAAACAATTTGAAATACCCAAGAGGGCACAAGAAGCATCCGGTGGGAGCGTTATGGAATAATTTGGAGAGCGGCTCGACGCATACCCATTCGCCAGAGATGTTTTTTCTTACTTATCAGGGAAGGGCTTACTCAAGTAACTCTCAAGTAAGCGCTTACTTAGAGCCAAGTAAGATTACACAGCCAAGTAAGGCTCAAGTAAGTCCTTACCTGAGGCTGGGTAAGCTTACTTGGTTCTAAGTAAGCACTTACTTGAACATTACTTGAGTTAGCCCTTCCCTGCCAAGCAAGGAAAAACAGCTCTGCCTCGCAAGCGTCCGCAATGCACAGTTGTGAATCCATTCATGTTCAGAACAAAGTTTCTAATTTTATTTATATATTCAATTTTTTGTTGTAGAAATATCATCACATATATTTTGATTTAACGAAAACATAAACAAAATCGGTTAATACTAGGGAAAATAAAATAAATGAATGATCTGAATACCACAAAAAATACCCATCAAGCACAAAAAAAACATTGCAAAAAAAGTTTTAAAAGCAATTAACTGTAAAACCCGTGGCGAATATAAATAATGCAAGAATGCGTCACAATGCCAAAAAATTCAATTTAATACAGAACAATTCAATCCAATGCATTCTCCACCATTAGAGACTTATATTTGACGTTCCGATTTGACTTGATACATTGGAAACTTTGTAAAAATAGGATGTGCATTGTAACAATCGTGAATAAAACAATAATAATTTTAAAAACAAATTCGAATCGAAATGCTGAAATTTCAAATTCAGTGCTAATTTAATGGCGATTGATTAATACTATTGACTTTCAATTTTTAATATTTATTATGTTTCAATTTATTTGAGTCAAATCGAAATGTCAATCCGTATAAATCTCCAATAGTGGAGAATGCATTGGATTGAATTGTTTTGAATTGACTAGAATTTTTGGGTATTGTATCGCATTCTCGCATTGCTTATTCTAAAGACTCAACTTTTTTTCCCTTGGTAAAATCCTACTCTGAACAAAAGATTTGTGATTTTTTTTGTAAAATTCAACTTTTTTGAAGTGTTTTTCGATGGTAAGAAGCATACCTTACGTGACCAACTGTACC
>GL502430.1:86524-98642 GCA_000149185.1 Mayetiola destructor
TGGTCATCAGTATAAAACTTTGTAATTGTCTAAATTCAGCTGCAAAATCCGAAATTTGAACTGCAAATTCCAAAGTGACGAAGTGTCAATCAACGAAACGTCAGGGTACACGTAGTTGCCATTTAAAATGTATAGCGTAGCTACAACGTGTACCGTCGTAATCAATGAAGTTTCACCACTTTGGCAATTTCCCAAATTTTAACCGCAACAATTTGACTTTTACATTGCAAAATCCGAAATCCGAAATTCGTGCTGCAAATTCCCAAATTTAAGATGCACAATCCGAAATTAGAGTTACAAAATCGAAACAATATTTTCGATTAATTCAATGACGGAGTACTCTAACAAATACATTAAATATTCTCTTCACATCTTGGAACTAACAGCAGCGCTGCAATTGCTCGATTGATGTCTTCTTTTCATTGTTCGCATTTATTGATGTTCAATTCATAATAATCGCTGAAGTTTTGAGTTACTAACGAAAGAAATTTTTTTTTTACACTAATGAAATTATTTTATTTTTTTCCCTCCAAAATGGTGCGAATAAAAAAGAAAACGCTTTGAACTAATAAATGCACTGTTAGAAATTGATTTCATTCGAATCTTTTTTTAGCATTCTCACAAATGTATTCTAACGGCATTCGGCTTTAACTTTTCAATTTTAATATTCGTTTTGTTTTTTATTTACACCATTTTGTTGGAAGAAGAATAAATTTATTTCACTAGTGCAAAAAAAAAAAAATCACTTTTCTTCAACTGGGAATTGAAGTTGCCAACGATAGTGAAATAAACGAAAATAAATAGAACCATTGAAAAATAGACATCTTTTCATATAATTCCACTTTGTGCAACTGCAGCGCTGTTGTTAGTTCAAAGATGTGAGGAGATATTTAAAGTATTTGTGTATATTGGATACAGTATACTCCGTCATCGGATTAATTGCAATATTCTTGGAAAATCCCTTTGTCACGTCGACTGTATGCATCAGTTTTTCTCGATTTTTCATTAATTGGACTGCGGTAAGACTCGATAGGGACCAAATTGATTTTAATTTTTTCAAAATTTAACCCAAAATAATTATGTTACAAGAATTGAACATGAGTGAAATGTATCATAAGAATATAGCATTGATAAAATATGCCATTAAATTTGAACATCGTCGCGTTCCATGTTCTATTCCTATGCCACATTCAATTCAAGTTCAACTTTGGATTCCCAATTTTGAAAAAACCAATTTTGATTCCGGGCCATTCATTTATCATTGCGTTCAAATAAGGTTTATTTTCTGAATGAGTTCATGTGATACGGTCGCCAATATCTATACAGCGAGTCCACTCTTTCATTCATTGTACAGATATAATACACTGCCAATCTAAACTCGGTAGTAGTGCTTGATGTGCGGTATTATAAATAGTGTAATTGGAAACAAAAATTGAAAAAAACAATTTAAGAGAAAAAAAAATCAAAATTTTCTCCAATGGGGGAACCTTGGGTAGAAATTCTTTTTTTCGAACTTTTCGTGTTTCTACGCGTTTCTGACCATTTCCGGTCGATTGGCGCAAAAGGAATTTTTTTTTTTCAAAATGAGAGAAAGAATTTTTTGAATGCCTCTCCCAGGACAGGGGTGGGGTCTAGGGCCAAACAAAAATATATGGGTCGGGGTACTTTCTCAACCTTTCGATTGGTTCATATTGCAAGGCTTAAGACCCATCCCACACCGAGTTAGAGCTGGTACAAGAATATATAAAAAGATTTTATAACTTAATGTTTCACATCAAGCAATACGTGAATGTGTCGATTGTTGTTCAATAAAAAGCGAGAGCTTCTTGATGTCAGTTAAAATATAACATGTGACCACCTAATATGAACGGTAGTCGAACACTGAATAATCGATATTCAAATGAATTGGAGAAACACATTCTCATGTCTTCTTCATGTACACTATACTGTGCAATCGTCAAAAGATATAAAAGAGCCCAAAGAAATAGGCTCAACGAGATTTAAGTGCCATAAATTCAGTTAAATTTGTTGACTGGAATAGCAAAACATATCAGTAAACAGAAAAATTTCCATTTAATTTGATAATTTCATTAAATTTACTTTACTTCGTTCATTATTTTTCATTATTATTATTTGTGATGAGTTTTTTTTTGTGCTGTAGCTCGAACGTATTTTCAGTGCATGCTATCCCTATTTACCATTCAAAGTATAGTAATTCATATATTACAATAGTTTATTCAATTTTCAGATCGATTTTTTTGTGGGTTCGATTCATGTTACATTTTACATTTCTTCACAACCGTTCGCGTGAGTGTTTTATTTTTCTTTTCTTGCCTTTTTTTCAAATTTAATGAACTATAGACTGTCGTTTAACCAGAATGAATGAAAAATGCGATAAGAATGTGTACAATTTCGAAATATTTGAACGATATTTTTCTTAATTGACAAGCACCTCTATTATTCAGTTGAAGTCATACACGAAGCTGATGTTATTGGTAATTAAAATTATACCTTCATTTTGTTCATTCTCATCGATTGAATAACTCCAATTGTCTCATTCGTGTTTCATCATTGTGATGCATGGTCTCAATAGGGCTAATCATTTTAAAGATTATTTGATTTAATTTTTTTTTTTTTAAAGAAAATAATGTTTTTAGGTTCACATCAACAAAAATATGATAATATTCAAATACGATGCATCGAATCAGCACAGTTGCTCCGTTCATTTTTGTTTACTTTGAAATATGACTAACGCTAAATTTACATAAAAATTTCCTGAATAAGACCTTTCTTTCATTCATGCCCAAATTAATGTCTGACGAGACGAATTTATGTTGTTTATTATTATTATCTAACCTAGGCTTTATTTAGTTTTCGGGTGTTTGAACTGTCTATTGATATTGAATGTTGACATAAAGAGATAAAATCAACCAAGATTCCAGAGAGAAAAAGAGAGTTCCATCTACACAACATTTTATCGGATTGATATCATTTCACGGTGTACAGTGTACAGTGTACATTGTACATGCCGTACATATTTTATTTTCACTTTCTTACATAATCTTTACAAGTATATGAGCTTTATTTTTATTCACATAATTTATATTGTATAATTCATTTTTGATGACCTCCAAAAGTTCGGCATTCCACAAAGTTTTCACTGGCATTAAGGAAGTATTTTGTTTCGTCCAGCTCCCGTGGAAATGAAACATAAATAAAGCATTAAAAATAAAATGTATGCATACTATAAGTTTTCCGTTTTTGAGACACGTACATTAACACATGTACTGTGCACCGTGCACCGTGCACCGTACACCGTGCATGAATTAAAATGAAGATGAATCGAGTTTCATTTGAAATGAATGGATAATTTCCGAGAGTATGCCAGGCTAATATTTTCGTGTGCATTTAGACGCTGAATTCAAAAACAGTAAATTCGAAAATAGTAATCTTCTAAGACAAATGTGTTTTTGAAAACGTGGAATGAAATTTAATTGGATCAGTCTTGGCTAAATCATCATTTTACCATTTTAAAATGAACATAAACATGACGGAAACATGCATATAAATATAGACGAGAACAAATAAACAATAGTAGTATATATTTGAATAATGTTCGAATTCCAAAGGAATTGCATACCAAACCAACTTATGAGCGACTAACGATTATGCATCGTATTGGTAATGGTAACCAGTAAAGACGGAACAAACGGAAATAAAAAAAGAGAAATTTAAAATGAATAAGAACCTTTTTTGCTATGGACGTATAAAATTTTATTATTTTATTTAATGGAATGAACATAAATGGTGCAACAAAGGAAAATCAGACACTATTGCAAATAGGTATTGGCATCAACGAGAATCTAATTTTTTCTGTGATATTTTGTTTGATCACTTATACCATCAGTTCGAAGGCGAATAGGAGTCTCATTACAGTACACAATGGATCAAAGTGAATTATTGAAATTTATGTCGTGGAACACACCAGTTACCTTAGTAATATAAGACAAATAGCGCGGACCTTTTCATAAAGCAATTTGCCAAACACACAAAGTGGACAAATAAAATTAACTACAAGCAATGAACAAAATATTTCAGAAAATGGAAAACAAAAATCAAAGTCCATTTTGTCCTGTGCTGGTTATTGAGCCGACTGTTACGTCCAATACCAATAACATATGTAGATAAATTTAATGCGCTTAACATAACATACAAATGTTTTGCAGTAAGCGATCCTTACCCATTCCGGGATATCGATTATTGAGATAAAACAAATTTCATGTATGCATATGCTTATGTATAATGTACAATGTACAATGTAAATATACTATAGCGTATGTATTGAGAATTTTCTATTTAATTCTATTGCTATATAGTTTTTTGTGTTTCTTGGAAAGTCGAACTACAGTGTAGATCCTTTTTCTTCGGCAGTTCGATTACAGACGATATTACGAAAATACATTCGAAAATAATTTTTATTGAGCTTTGGAGCTTTCCGTTTTCAGAATCATGATTTGAACTATTTCCAGCAGTATAACCCACGAAATTGCAAAATATTGATAAAAGGAGTAGTTTAAAAAAAAATCCACTTATTTCAAAATGCGATCAATTCGACTTCAATGTCTTCTAATATTGCGCTCATTGATCTCTGCTATAAAGTCAAATTTTTATCAGAAAATTCTTCACAATACACTGCAGTGCAACTTATCAAAATAAGTTAGAGATTATCCGAAAAATATTGTCAAAGTGAAGAAAAATCTAATTCGTTATTCGTTCAGTTTTATTCATTTTATTTGTGATGTATGTTCGATGTTCATGCGATCGTTTCTCGAAGCCCCTCCGGTTTTCGTTAGGAAATCGCTAGTTTCATTTACTACCGTTTCGTTTTTTCTTTAATTTTAAAGTCTTTCTCTGCTGATTTTGATATAAGGCATACAACATATACATATGAGCGACAAACGTACACTAAAATTAAAGCCAACATTCAATATTACATACTATGATTTCGATGAAAAGTTTAATGAAACAGAAGGGAAAACTATACCACCCAGAGCAGGAATTAGAGAAAATTCGATAAATTTCTTCGCTTGTACATCAAATCGGACCTTGGATTAAATTGATCTTTTTTCCCCAAAAGTCTGAATTGGAAAATTCACGATTGGTCGAACCAACATCTAAATTATCGTTTTGTCGTTTTGTTTAGATTTCTTTTCTTCATTTCCACTATTTTATTAGCAAAATTTTTCACTCGATTTAAAAAAAAAAACAAACAAACAACATTTTTCGATGTTGACTTGCCCAGGTGCAAATTTTTCTATTGTGACTTCTAGGAGAGAAAAGGTGAATTCAAAAAAATTAGTCGAATTTGATTTTGTGTCAAAATTTCTTAAATTCCTGCAGTGAATTAATCTTTCGTTTCCCCAAAAGTTCTCATAATACAATTCCTATTTGAACAAATCCTCGTTCGGCTATCGTTGTTTTCCAAACAGGTTCAAGCATTAATATGATCACAAACAATAAAAATATCGAAATAACAGTATATGATGAACGATGCACCGTATGATGAAATGCTTTGACATTCAAATGTTCATTCACAATCATACATTAAAAAATTTCACATTCACACTTCCACACAAATGCACACACATACATACACAATAAAAAATAAACCCGCACATTTTCTACTCTCATAAAATTCAATCGGCGTTCAGATTGGATGGGTTGGTAAAAAATTGTTGTGCCGTCAACTTTGAAATATCATACATAGTAAACTATCGGATGAAAATAAAAATAAAAAAAAACAATGTTTTACTAATACATCAATGTGAACGGCGATTGATTTTTGAAAGAGTATGCTGAAAAATGCATTCGAAAATAAAAAAAAATATTTTGAAGTGTGTGTCAGATACTTCAAGCAACGAAGTTTTAAGACATGAAATAATTGCGGTATATCCACTTCTTTTCCAACCATCGAATGCTTAGATTCGTACAACGTATGAACCACTAACGAAGATAATGAAAACACTCACGGACCATAATTGCAAATTATTTTTCGTTGTTATTTTGTATGTTTTATCGCTTTTTCTTCACAGATTTTTTTTTTTTTTCACGTGCTAATTGATATTCCTGGAAGTTTTCAACATCAATTTGTTCACTTTTGCATTATGAACTATTTTTCCAAACTGTTTTAAACCAGACAAAAAGGAGAATGCATCACACCAATAAACAAAAAGAGAACGCATCATCATCAAACTAGTTCTGTACAACACATAAAAAGTGCGTGTCACGATCACAGCGGCACCACAATTTTATTTTCATTCTACACAATGAGCATTATTACAATGCATATGCAATAAGCAAGCCGAACTTTCAGAATTTAATCTATCACAATTTGTTTTCAAATGTGTAAATGTTGTAAAATATTTTATATTTAATATTTATTATGGAAATCGAATACACGATATATATTTTATACTTTCAATTATTTTTCTGAAAAGAAGCCGATCTTTACCTAGCATTTATCCGATAATTTCACGTTTTTGAGTTCTTTCGTTTGTAATGTTCAAAAGAAGCGAATGTATCGATACATACGCAACCATAATATGTTTAAAACTAAACTCTATCCATATTCGTATACAGGACTGGAGCTCATCCGAACAAAAGTTGATGAACGCGCTTGCGGTATGTGTGCATGCGTTTCTTTTAATGGATTTGAAGTGAACTACAACACCGACAACGCAATGGTAGTCGGCGCTTTTGGAGAATTGTGTTATATTTTTTTTTAGATAGGCCCTATTCCCTATGTCAAGAATTTGTGTTTGAATGAAAAAACGCTTGTGAATTATTTGTAAAAATTGAAAATAAAAAATGAACTTAACATTAATAACAAGCTTAGATTTGACTTGTTCACACAAAAAAAAGAAAAAATAAATAAATATTTCACTATCATTCCGAAGTGTTTACCTCATATCGCTGTGAATGTAGTTGGATAGTGCAAAAAATGCAAATCCAAATGCTAAAAACCATACAAAAAATAGGCTATTGTGTTCGCTAACGTTCTCTATCCAGTAAAATGTGTGCGAACAAGATGCTTGCGTTCGTTATAACAATTTTCGAGAGTCTTGACGCTAGCAACAAACCTACATGTGTATGTGTGGTTGTTTGTGTATTTGTCTTTTTCCTCTCTCCTTTTTCCATGGGTATCACTTATAATAGCTATGCCCGTGCATTTATTCTTAGAATTGAAGTTAACATGTATTCGTGCGTTCCGTTCCTTGTTTGATTTTCACATATATTAATTCCGTGAACGCTACTTTAATCGTAAAATTGAACCACATACATATAAAAATCAGAACACATTGACAATCAGTTTGCAGCCTATTTGTTGGACATTTAAATAAACGGCTCTACATATACGTTAAATATATCCTATTGACTATAGACAATTTAACAGACGGTTTGTTGTTCACACGAGCTAAAATGTATTGCCTCAATAATGTATGGCATCATAGTCAGCATATTTATTTTCAAATTCGAATGTATTGGTGATTCATTTCAGACTGCTAAATATATATTAAATACTTTTTTGTCTATGACGAATATTGCATATGTGATGTTACTCTCAATATTCTGTTGCCCCCTACATAGCACACAAGTTTTACGGAATGGAAAATAGCCAACAACATTGTTGAATTGCCATAACACCATGAATGGTTTACCATTCCACGATCTGACAAAGAAAAAAACATAAGCCCTATTATTCAGTAGAGTTCTGCACCAGACTCGACACACCCGAACCCGACCCGACCACATTCCCCTCGGGTCGGGTGTCAGTAGGTACAAGATTCGTCGGATTTTTTCCAAGAACCCGAAGAAAACTGGAGATTTTTGGAAATAGTCCAAGAAGAAATGAATAATATGAATGAAATGAACATGAAAAGGAGTCCATTCTTACCGAATATACATATAACAAAAAGTGTGTATTTGAATCAAATAAACCTTGAGAAGTGTCTATGTACCGAATGTACACTGAAAATTGTCCGTTTGTTCTGATGTTTTCGGGCGGCTTTCGGGTCCTAGAAAGCCGACCCGTGCAGAGCTCTATTATTCAGTGATGTTATGATTTCAAACATGCGAATATCAAAAATATTTTATTCGACTTAAGGGAACCGATGTTCATTAAGATAAATTGCTTCATGCGCTTCTTTTCGTCTCTATCGTCTTTAAGCACGTAACAAATAATTTAAAAGACCCTTACGTTTTACATTCGCGCATTTCAACGATGTCGCTTAACATATGAACATGAACATATGAACATATGCTAATATATTTTGTGTGTAGAGAAAATGTCAAAAAAAAAGTTACCTTCTTACCTGTATAAAAGTCTAGCATGATATTTTAGCACTTACCATTAAATCAATGTATTCATGCTCGCGCTTAACATGTGTAGTTCAAAACTTTTCTTTATTTGTGTTGAAATATTCAGTGATATTAAATTTGCCTTGTTGAATCAGTTGTCTTAATGTCAACATATGATATTTGAGATAGATAAAATATGGCTGATATCTGCTTCCACATATACTTACACTATCGTCAGAAAGTTTGGACTCGAGAATTTTTGTGTCTGCTTAACTTTCATATATTACCAGAGATTCCGAAAATAGTTTGGCGATTCAATTAAAATTACAAAAATTCAATGACATTTTGGGTACAAACTTTTACAGCAAACATTTCAATATATAAAATATTTGAAACATACAAAATAAAACAAACTATGAGATGAAAAATGAAGACATACACTACCTGCCAAAATTTTGCGATAATAATGTAAAAAATTCAATATTTTTGCAAGTTTCTCATTTATTTTCATGCAGATTCAAACTTTCGTGGTATGAGTAGAAAGGGTACTCAATTACCTTTAATTTGGTGTCAAGAAATCGAACATCGGTCTACTCACTGATTTTAAATCGTCAAAAATGTCGATGAAATTTTTTGAAATTTTTTGAAAATTTGGCCCATTTTTCGAACATCAATCGATCCTAACTTTTGACTGATCACACATATCTGGCTGATAATACAACGAAATGGAAGAAGGCACCAAAGCTCGACTTTTGACTAACTATCATAATTACCAAAAAAGTTCAAAGACAAAAAAGAAAATTCAAAGACAAAGCCAACTACAGCTGTTAAATGGCTGTTTTGCATAGAAAATGAGCGTTAAACATGGACATTTTTCACGATTTAAAATCAGTGAGTAAACCGATATTCGATTTCTTGACACCAAATGAAAGGTAATTGAGTACCCTTTCTACCAGTGCTCTCCAACCCGGTGGCCACTGGGCCACTGGTGGCCCTTTTGATGTTTTGAAGTAGCCCACGTCGCTATAAAAAATCCCGATTTTGAATTTTCATAGATATTCGATATTTAAATGTATGTTTGCTCATAAGAATCAAAGATTTTACGAAAAACGAATTGTCAGCAATTAAACAACAAAAACAGCTTGATCAGTATGTAGCAGTTATTCTTATGATTCATAGGTATAATATACATGTAAAATTGCAGCTTATGCAAAAATAGCATGAAACTAATAATCATTGAAAAATGATTAAATATACAGTTGATTGTTATTGTAAAGTAGCCGTTCAAACAAATACAGTCGGATAAAGAGTCCGATTCATTTTTTCGATGACACTTACCTTAGAAATTGTAATTCAATGAATCGTGATGCATTTATTGAAGTCGATGTTATTCGATTTGCGCGAAATTCAATCATTTGAACTAAGCTATTGTATCATAAGGCACAGAAGTCAAAATGGGCAGATTCGTAACAAAAATGACAAAGCAAGACGAAAGTGTTCTTTCGACATCCAATTCAAGTACTGGTTGCGAACAGAAAAAAAGTGCAACAAATCCAGCAAATGTTGAACATTCAAAAAAAAAATAATAGTGAACCGCCAGTTCAATATTTTTTTTTTGAAGTGGCCTTCCGAGTCTTAATAGGGCCACTCAAATGGCCCCTGAAGAAAATAGGTTGGAATTCGCTGCTTTCTACTCATACTACGAAAGTTTGAATCTGCATGAAATTAAAAGAGAAACTTGAAAAAATATTGAATTTTTTACATTATCGCAAACTTTTAGCAGGT
Source organism: Mayetiola destructor (assembly GCA_000149185.1). NCBI lineage: Eukaryota > Metazoa > Arthropoda > Insecta > Diptera > Cecidomyiidae > Mayetiola > Mayetiola destructor. Next base: position 96,668 of record GL502430.1, read on the forward strand.
AGTGTATTTCGAATCAATGGAGAATAGCGATTGCGAAATTTTTTTCGAAAAGAAGAAGAAACAAATAACAAAATTTTTTGCAATACTAAACCATTTGAATATTAAATTTGTACTTGTTATAGTTGTAGATCGGTTTGATTAACAAAAAAGGTTATAGAAAATGATGAAAATGGCAAATTGTCGATGAAATTATTGAGCAAATCTCAATACTTTCGTTTTGTTCCATTTCACTACTAACTTTATTTTGTCTCATACATCTGAATTTCAAAATAATAATAATAGCGGCATTACATTCATTTGCCTACTACTTTTAAATGTGTTGGTAAAGTAATAAGCGTATAATGTATAGGCGTCCTACGCATTCGCACTATTTACTTTTCTTGTGAACAGGCGTATAACACATAAAATTCACTCATTACCTAGTACTATGATATTTTTGTGTCATATTTTCAATTTTGATGTTTATGCTGTTAATATCAAATGTCCTTAATTTTCGTGCATCAATTGTGATCGACGAATCTCTTCCTGTAATGAAATAATACTTATTAAATCTCTTAATAGGTTTGTCTATTCTTTCTTGTTTGAAGTTTGAAGATTCGCAAAATCTCTTTTTTCTTGTTTATGGGTGTTCTCCATTTATGTTTCTTGTTTTTGGGACTTCTCCGTTTTTTTCTTCGTTTTTCTGATTTTTAAGAACCTTGCCGTTTATGTTTTTTGATTTGTTAGTCTCTTGCCGTTTTTCTTTTAACTATTACAATCCAAATTTTGTATTTTCCAGACGAGTTTTTAGGTTTCCATTTCATTGTGATATTAAAACCAGACTTTCGAAATTCCGTCTTCTTCTAATTGAATTTCCTTCTCAGCTATAATTCTAATGTCAAATTGAATAGTTTTTTGTCAGACGTTTCTTAATATGGTGCAATCGAGGTAATTAATGTAGCGAATTCAGAGCATGCATTATATCAAAATTCTCAGGGAGTCTACATAGACGTTATTATTTATTTCAATAAATGTTGATCTTCGATGACCCAATAATTAGCATATTTAATTGCTGAACGGCATTCAAACACTCTGATGAATGACAACGGATTGAATGTACGTACCATCGAAGCAGATTCTTTGATCAATTGAGTTGCAATGATTGTGAATGGTATGATGATCATTCATTAGTCATTTTTCATATTTTTATGCACCAGAGGTGCATTTCTACTTTCATTCATTTTTTTTCTTTTTTTTCTTGTAATTCTGTGTCAGAAAATTCAGGTCCCCAAGCAGATTTTGAATTTAAAAAAAAAAAAATAATTTCTGTGATGTTGATAATTTATGGTTCATATATTTTAATAAGGCAAGCCCCACTTCGAATTTCTCAAAATCGGTCGATTTTTTTTAAAAACACACAGAAGCCGTGGAGAGTTTTTTTTTTTCATTTTACACAGTAACTGAAATATGACAGCTGTGGCAACACTTTTTTGGTTCCATAGCTTCTGTCAGAATAAGGCACTTCAATGTTGCGCGATATATTGTGTCAAAAAAAGTGCTGTGGCTGAAAAGATCTGTAGCCCATATTTCTGGTTCCAAATCAGACCATGAGAGTTCAATTGCTTTCACAATATTTTGAATTTTTCCATTAAAAGGTAACTGTTCGATTTGAACCGGCAAAAGGCACAGCACTTCAAAAGTTTCAAAATATAATCGGATTTCTAGTAAATTTTATCGCCTCAAAAGTTTGACGTGAAAGAATCGATATTTACCCAAAGTAATATTTATTAGAAATTTTTAGAGCAGTTCATTACGTTATTCATTACGCTATTCATTACGCGATTCATTAACGCTGTTCACAGTACCTTTTTATACGGAATAATAATATAAAAATGAAATTATAGAGAAAAATCAATGGCAATTTAGACAAAATGACTTCTTTTTTTATTTATTACTAGATATTTCCTTTATTTATAAAATCTTTTAATGTTTTGAT
>GL502431.1:34613-45633 GCA_000149185.1 Mayetiola destructor
GAAGTCTGATACTGCCCATAAGGACTATTGATGTTTGGAGCTTAAATAATATTCCTGAATTATTTTTTTATACTTATATGTATAATATACTTTTACATAAGGAAAAATATTCCGGCAGTTGTCACACTGATCAGTGTGATATATGCCGGAATTTTTTTTTTTGTCTATTATAAGACAAATCTTTAAAGAAACCGAAAAGTCAAAAAAATCTTTTTGATGAAGAAATTTTCAGGTTTTATAGTTTAGATAGATAGAAGCCATATAATATTGGTTTTTGATTATGTTCAAGTGGAAATCGATGTGACCGTAATTTCCTTATCAGTTGATAATCTTCTTTCGAATTATTTTTTCATTTGAAAGAAGACTCTTTAGTGATTTCTGAAGGGAATTCTGATGTGAGTTTTTATTCATTTAAAATTTAATTACTCATACGCATAATACCTATGTAATTACATATTCTATTTGTGCTGATATCAGTAACATTTGAGAGGGATTTATCAGTAACTAATTTAAAGCTAAATCACTGGAAAGATGACTTGTTGCTTGAACGTCAAGGTACAATGTGTACAATACTGCGATATTTGTCAATGTCTGCGTTGGCATTTGTATATCGTATCAACTATCCATACTTGCACAGCACAACAGAGGCGCGTACTACAAATACAAACTTGTATTTTACAAAAGCAACAACAAATACCGAATGAACGTAGTTTTTTCCTGTATTTAATCATATGATTCCAATCCAGAAATACGCAGAGTTCAACAACCTGCCTGACTCTTTTTAAGCATGTGTTTTCTGTTCATTCTTCTTATAAAATATCATGCGTTTGTATACGGGCAGTATTTTCAAACTTCAATATGATACAATCATTGAAAGAACAATTTTTCGTATTATTTCCAAATACAAATGTCTATTTAGAACGGTCATGTTTTGAATGATTAAAAACGCACTTGGATACTGTGAGCACACTTAAATTAACCAATTTTTATTACACTATTTCTGAAATTATATGGTGCATAGATAAATTAAAATATGTTGAATGATTTCTTTTCAAATTTCACAATATTGCATATTCATTAATATAAAATCTACAATATAAATATGGTTAAAAGTAAGAACCAACTCTCACATTTTAATTATTAGAGTTTTTTTTTTGCCAAAATTAGTAATAATAAGTACAAATTTTGATCGGATCGAACTTAACGGAACCAGAAATCCATCATGCACTTCTTTCGCAAAGTTTCAGGTGTGCACGCATTTGTTTTCGTCTTAGATTTGGTGTGTAGCTCAACCTCCCTAATTTAATCTCTTATAATTGTGATTAATTTTGAAACTGCCGTTGGATTAATCGATTCAACGATTAATGGTATATTCATACGTATAAAACGAATACCTTCTAATAACCGCATGCCCTTGTTCAAAAATAAAGTGTTATTACTTTCTTCATTTTCACATTCACCAAATGTTCTCGCCGACGAATCCGATAGGCAAGAAAATAGCTATTTTTGCATTTTAATATAAATTGCAATCAACAATTCAAATCACAACGTACCTCAAAATATAATGCACGCATAGTCGCATATTGAGAAATAACTGATTTACCAGGAAAAACTATCGAAGTCCAAGCCAAAATAATATACATGCATTATATTCTTATGTAATACTTGAATAGAGGCAATAATTAATGATTTATACTTGAACTTGATGAGCAAAAAACCTTGTAGAGCTACAAACGTTCAGGGAATTTCGTTTTAGACTTCATTTCCAATGTTAATCATAATTGTTATTTGTCAAACGAATACCAATTTACGAACTCGTTTTACTACTATAGTAGTTCTCCCTCTTCGTTTGAAAACTATATCATTATCATACAAAGATTTTAAGAACTCTTTCATTCTTAGATAACTCAAAACATAATTATGGACAGTGGCATAGCGTGGAGAAATTTGGGGGGGGGGAGGTGGGGAGTTTTGGAAATGATAAAATCAAATGTAAAGGAAGTTTTCATGAAATATTTATTGAATCCAAGGGGGTGCGACATTGGCTTTTGACGTTTCCCAAGTGTACCTTGACAGTTCTCTCAAAACGTATTGATTATTTTTTTTGCACATATTTGTTCATTATTGTGCACAATCGAAACTTCAATTTTCTTCGTTATTTGTAATTAGTTCATGTATGGACGTGGACACACTGGACAAAACAATATAAACAAATTACAAAGAAAATGAAAGTTTCGAATGTGCACAATAATGAACAAATATGTGCAAAAAACTAATCAATACGTTTTGAGAGAACTGTGAAGGTACACTTGGGAAACGTCAAAGCCAATGTACACCACTGATTATAGAAGGTTGAGGAAAATTTTGGATTTTAACTTAATCTCTTCTGCTTTTTTTAATATTTCAGATATTCTCTCGCATTGTCATTGCACTTGATTCAAAGTAAACATATCGATCAAATATAAAAATTTATGAATTATTTTAAAGATTTGAAATATTAGAATCCTATTTTTGAAATACTTTGATCACCTGATTTTTCTGAAGGGCGACAATATTTTTTTCGATTCTTCTTAAATTACTAATCGTAAATGTTTTTAAAATTGGAGAAGTAATTGGTTATAAGTTATGATTATCATTACCTGTATAAGAGAACCGTTTTTGGAATATTCCAATCAATCTATAAAACGAATTTTCGTGTAAAGAATAATCTGGAAGTGGGAATCATCTCGAACCAAAATTTCCTTTAGAATAATAATTATCTTTCAAATACATTATGCATGTTTTAGGATGGCTCATAAAATTCTGCTGTCTAGTCTTGGGAACATTTGAATCGAATCTAAATCTCCCATGTATTTCTACTCTGAATATGCTCCAACCTCCAACATCACTGTATGAAGTCATGGTTGTCTGGGTGTATAAATAATGTAATACTGGATGTCTTATATATTATCAACAGTGAATTTAAGTTTTATTGATGATCGCGTATAAAGAAGAGCACTCTCCAGAGTGCAAAGACCCCATATGTATATAAGCACAAAACTCGGTCACATAGGTTTTTTTTTTATCATTCAATATCATGACGCTTCTTCCATCTCAGCATTAAAGCAGTGAAGTTATTCTTGCTTACTTTCGTAATTTTAACCCTTTCGGGAATCTGGGGAACTTCAAACCGTATATTTCAAAATGTTCATTATTGCTATTCTCTAGACTGAAATGCCGTTTGAATATTTTTATTGATGAAATTCATATGAGTTTAAATTAAAAACTTATTTTTAAAATATTTCAATTCACTTTTGGCGAAATTCGATTTTCAAGCGGATTCTTGATTAATTCACAGTGTTCAAGAGTTAAATTTAAAAGATCACCTTAACATAAAATGAGTAAAGCTCTTCACAAAAAAAAAAAAATACAAAATTCAAATGGCATACTCAAGGTTCGTTCACATTTGTTAAGGTGGCCGACTGCCAATTCTAACGACTATATTCCTGCAAACAAATTAAAAAATATGAAATAATTTTTAATAAAGGAGTATATATCTTTAAGGAATGACAAAATGGGCAAGTTTATATTTGTGGAACAATTGGAACAACATATCAATAATACTTCGGATTATATGAAAAATAATCACGTTCGATTCACAACCCACTACAATTAATCCAGGTATCCACCCTAACTATCGATTAAGAGAAGAGAAATGTGCTAGTGTTTACAATTGTATATACACAAAGTACAGTGCACGCCTGATATAACATCGTGTTATGAATCTGTTTCACACTAACTTTCTTAAGTTGTATTTGTCTTTTTGCTTTCTCCCACTTAGCGGTGAGTTTATATTTAATCACATTGTTTGATTGTCTTCCGCATTGGTTGGTAACTTATTCAGCAATGCTTGTGAATAGTGTAAAGTCTCACTGAAATGATAATAATTTGTGACGACGACCGCATGTGAATACGCAACACATTGCCATCCAAATACTTACTAAGAATTTTTACAAATAAACTGCTCTGTATAGGAATATTTCAATATTGATTAAGAGACACTACGTGGACGTACATACTTGAACACTTATTCCGATCGATAGATGAAATGTGAATAATATAATTTACCGGACATTCGTTCGCTTGCTCTGAAAACATGTTTCTAACAAAATATTATCAGATTTGTTGAGAAAAACTACCTCATACACGTTCGTTTAAATACTATTTTATAAAAAGATGATTATCCAAAACATAAATATGATCAAAATGCTTCTGAAAATGTATACATAATTGAATGTTTGTTGTTAATAGTATCGTTTCATTCTACCCGGCAATGATGGAAGCAGATCATTTGTTGTTATTTACTCGTATACAGTACATATAGCTTGTATGCTCTCATCACTTGGAATGGTTTCGAAGAAGCTAGTAGAAACAGAATGGAAAAGTTGGATCACGCACTGAAGTGAATATGTGGCGAAAGATGAAATTCGTCGTTCGTCGATCTTTTGCGAATTCACATTTCAAAAATAGGTAATTCAATCGTCTCATTTTACTTCATTTAAAATTTTATGTGTGATTTATAGATCAATGCCTTGGATTCTGATGCGTTACACTCTCTATTAACCCATTCTTTCGTTTGGTAGGCTAATGAAACAAATAGAAATTTCGAAAAGATAGTTTTCTGAAAGTATTTTATATATGGTGACGGTATAAGAAGACTGAAGTAAGTATACTCATATATACGTATGTAAAATATGCAATACACACTTCAACTAGCAAAGAAGCAGAGAAAATGAACTAGCAGTTGAATCGCGGTATACGTTTGCAATGAGGAAGTGAACTGCAAAAATATTAGGTGCTTCGTGGTTGACCTGGAATTGGGTCATCGTAATTTTTCTTTTTCCTGCTCTTTCTGCGACTTCCTTCACCGATGTATACTATCCGCATGAGTATATTTATGTGAGAATGTGTGAGATTTATATGTATGATGAACAAAAATGTTCAACAAAACAAGCGGTTTTGCGACTGAAAAACTAAGATTTACTTAAAGTTTTTTCCTGTACAATTATTTCTTGTATATATCATACAAATAATTTTTTTACATGAATGATTCATTACGTTATTCATTATAAATTGATATCAGTTATTTTTTATAATTTTTTTTTTTAATATCGATGTCTTCTCTTGCAAAAATTTTAATGACTGATAATAATGAAATACGAATGAAATAAAATCATTTCGAAACTAAACATATATACACATAGATGATAGACTCGAATTTTAATTCATGTATTCATATACATTAAATATATAAATTACACCTTTCCTTTTGTTTTGGCCTGAAATAGAACTGGGGAGTTTTTATACTTTGTTTAAATTACACCTTCAAAGTCTTCCCCGCTTTGACGAAATCAAGTCAGTTTTTATATGTATGAAGCTGTCCAACTACAGTAAATTCTCTATAAAAGGACCACTCTATAGAAGGATCATTTCTCATTTGTGAACGAATATGCCAGCAACCAAAGTGGTCCTTTTAGAGGAACTATACCTATATACAGCAAAGTTCCTCTAAAGGGACAGCTTTAGTTGGTGGCATAGTGGCTCACAAATGAGAGATGGTCCTTCTAGAGAGTGGTCCTTTTATAGAGAATTTACTGTAGGTATAGTGTACGGTATTTATCCTTATACATGTGAATTCAACATTCGCGGAAGTAATTCTTCCATTCAACAAAAAACTCTGCAGCATCAACAATCATATGATCAGCGACGAAAACAAACGTAAAAATTAGACCAAATAACGGTATCCATAACTGAGCGAGCTGTAACAAAACACAAACGATAACCAAAGCGATAACTGTTTCATCTTTTTTCCTACTTCAATTCATGTGAAACTTGGTGATAGGTGAACAGTGAATGCGTCCAATGGATATTTTCTGTTTGTTTTTCATTCCTTTCGTTCGTTTTGGTATTCATGACTACCGTTAACTTGAGCCATTGAAATAAAACGAATGGAAAATATATCTGAATTGACAAGATAACATTTTGTCGATGCTTCGTAATGAATTCGTTTGAACAGACTCATGAAAACCGCGAAAAGATCATTGAACCCAACAATTTTTTTTTAATGATTCGACGTAGGTTAGTTCACTAAAATATCTCTTTTGACGGAGTTTCTCTTTTCAGTTGATTCAATGGTATTCTTCACACTATCGGCTATTCAAATTGCGATGAATGCATTAGTACTTGTGAAATTCCAATTTTACGAGATATAATATGTAAAAATCAAATAATCGATTGCTCAAGCTCATTTAAAATTGTTACACTTTCGTCGTGATGCCGTTTAAGGCTTCATCTAAATAGTAATTAACTCCGCTTTCTTTCTGAGTAATTGAATTACGTCTACATAGATGCGTATCAATCGAAGGGCATTGACTTCTTATTTTCGACATATACGGTATAATGTAACATATTTTCAATCAAATGAAATACGTAAAACCTCTCTACATTCAATCATTCACGAAGAGAAAGTTGGAAGCTTGCTATACTATTTATTGGAAATGATCACATAGGGTGTAGTGCCAAATGTATGAACCGAAATTTACAAAGAAGTTGGTGGGGAAAACTTTCGCAGCCGCAAGACATACCTAAATGCGTTAAAAGAAATTAGGTTTGATATGAATCGACGAAATTCATTTTTATTGACATAGTCGCTTGAAAGCTAAAGTCACAATGACGACAAGAATTAATAGGTCAAGAAAATGCTCTTCTTGGGATAGTTTCATGAACGGTTTGATTTTGAACTTATTTTAGAAATTTTGATGGACATACACTGGCGACAGAAAGTTTAGGAACGACAGCCTTTTTTCATACAAAATGTAATTTTTCAGACTGAATTTCAACATATTTCTATCGGACATAACATACTGAAATTTCGGTGCCCTAGCTAACACGAGGAAAATATTGCTATTTGAACGTGTCAATCCTTAGAGAAATACAAATTTGTATGGGAAATTGACTTTTTTCAGAAGTAGGTACAAATTTTGTACCACAAAATTTCTCCTATGTTAGCTAGGGCACTGAAATTTCAGTATGTTGTTGTCGAAAGAATGCGAAACCAATTCTCGAAATTTTATTTCGATGGATCCGATAGAAATTGTTGAAATTCAGCCCGAAAAATGGCATTTTCTATTTAAAAAGGCTATCGTTCTTAAACTTTCTGTCGCCAGTGTATGTTGTTGGTCTAAGGATTATTATTATTAGTAACAATCACAGTTCCGTGCAGACCAACTATATTATATTTCTGAACTTCCTTGCAGTCAATTTGACACATTCAAAATATCTCAGAATAATACTTTTTTAAGATAGAATTGTCCGAGAGCCAGATTTAAAGTCGTTGATAAGAATAGCAATTTGAAATGAACAGGAGAGAATATCACTAATTAACCAATACATATGAAAGAATAAAAGTTTTCTTCGCTATAGGTGTCATCACATATATGACGACTTTGTTCCACTAAAACCTTGGAAACCTGGATTAATTTTCAAACGATGTTCGCCTTATTTGGCAGACAGTTCGAATAGCCATAGGCAGGATGAACGCATATAAAAAATGTACATTTCTACAAAGATCTCATTGGTAAGCCAACAAATGTCCACATAGTTTAAGCACGCCTCAAGCGTCGCGACATATGGTAAATAGGGATTTCCGAAATATGAGATTCAAAAAATACCGGAAAAATGAATCAAGAAAGGGAAAAAATAGAGCATTTTTTACTTTCAATTTTTTATATCCCGTTAAAAAAAATGGTTCGTTGGAAGAGAACCTATAATAGAAATTAAAAGTGTGTAGAGTCCTTTTTTGGTTTTCATAATATGTAATGCGTCAGCATTCGTCAAATTTAACACTCATTTTGCTTTCTAACAGCCTTGAATTGAAAAGGAAAACCAAAAAATAGTTTTTAAATGCATATCAACATGGTAAAAGGTAACAATAGAATCCCGATCATTGTGGGTTTATCGCGAGTTAGTAGCAAATGTAGGAAAGGCCATATGGAAACTTTTCATTCCATTGAATGTGCGAAATTATATTTAATTTTACTTTCCTTTTCAACCAATCAACTATTTTCATCTGCTTGGATCCTTCGAGGTATCATACTGCTACGTGTAAGTGGCAATCGCGGAATTGTGATTTTTTTTCATACAATCATGTAAGCAGATGGTATATCCGGCATCTTATCTTTGAATAACGCAGCAGTAGTCAATTGATCAAGAAAAATGTGAAAAAATAGAAAGTACTAAAAAATGAAATGCACACAATAGACGGCAAAATATCTGGCTATATTGCCTTCTTATTTTCTGAGTAACATTGCACATTGCAGAACAAAGCACTTATGAAAAACCATCATAATCAAACATCAAACTCACGGAATGTTTGATACTGTTTTTTGATCCCGTTTGTGATCATAGAAATACTAGGAGGAGAAAGCAAAAGAGAAGAAAAACCCAAAACATCACAAATCAATTTAAAATTCCAGGTATATGTATACTTGCTGCTAGACTATAATGTGTCGCATACATATCCTATGATCTGAAGGCACAAAAAAGGAATGTGAATGGTATGGCAAAGAAGAATAAAAAAAGGAATTGGAGGAAATCAATCGGTGGCACACGCCACAATTTTTTTCCATTCGAACAAAAGACGGAAAGATGTTTTTTATTTATAATTTGTGTCAGCATTATAGCCGCTCTATGTGGTTTTTGAATTTTTTATGTGTTACCAATGTGGCGGTGAAGAAAAATTAATATGTTTTATATTTTCATGGATATAAGTTAATCCCAATAATTTAATATGTAGATGAGATGTTCATAGCATTTTTTTCGTGTTGCAACAAATTTGAGCTCATAGACGTTAAAATGACATTGATACAAAGCGAGTAACTAATTATGTGCTTAGAAGTTAGAAGGTAACATTCTCCTCTAATGTTCAAAGGGATATCTTGAAAACTACCACCGGATGTGCTATTTATATTTAGTTTCCCATGCAGAAAGTTTAATTTTACCATTAATCTCACTTTCCTATAATCGTGTAGGCACTAAACAATCAAGCATTGATGTGCTGTAAAAATTTCATTAAAATTAGTTTGGCCATTGAGCGAAAGAGGGTAGACAAAATTGGTTTCGATATAGAATAACTTCGATATAAATGTCCATTCATTGTGAATGAGTCATAATTTAATAATCATAGTCAGAACATGCGCTGTACAAAATGCTTGATGACAGGGTTGTTTTCATAAGAGTTCATTTTGCAAAGAACCGCTTGCATATTGACTTGCGCAATCAAGAACCTCTCTTTATAGACGTCTTTGTTCATTTCATTACTTTCATTATCGTAATAATAATGGTTATATCTCATCAATATTTCAGTTCGTGCTCATTTGTGGAGTGGATCGTTGGTGTCATTACAAAGAATCAAAGTAAAGTGAAAACTAATTGGTTCGTGTGAGCGAAATCATGTCGAAAGATTTTTGGGTGTTTCCAAATACAAATGCAAATGGTTTTGATAGCTGAAACGCTCTAAATATACATATAAAAAGTGAAAAATCTCAAAAACAAGAACGGTTATTTGTCTATTCCGTTCTATCTTACCTATTCCGAACGGATATAATTCCGATATTAAATCTGTAACATGGAGGATATTGTTAAATGTCCATTGTGTAGAAATTTCTTTGAAAAACCAGTCTTACTTCCCTGTCACCATGCATTATGTTTGTCATGTGCCCTAGATACTCAAGTGATAATCGTTAATAATCATAACAGTTCCAATTGTGTTAATACATTAGCTACTGCTCAAATTCACCAACAACCATCCAATAATCAAATACAAACATTGACCAGGAATAATTCAAATTTTGGACAGTGTTCAGGCAACTCAAGTATAACAGAAAGTGTTTCATCGGAACAAGATATAGACAAAGTTAGCATTTTAAGTGACAGTGCAGACTCTGGTGTTATATGCACTTCACGACCAAATTCTTATGCTGGAGCATTTAACCTTCAAGCTCTTTTATTCCCTCCATCAGGCGGTGCCGTGTATTCACTTACATGTCCCGTTTGCGGAAAAATAGTTTTCTTCGATGATGCGGGCGCAAAAAATTTGTCAAGCTATCGGATAATGGAAACAATAGTTGATCGTTTCTGTGAACGTGAAGCGCTTCGGTGCCAAATGTGCGAAAACGAACCGAAAATTGCATCCATAGTTTGTGAACAGTGCGATATAAGATATTGTGAACAATGTTTATATAACTGCCACCCTTTAAGGGGCCCACTAGCCAAGCATAGCTTAGTAGCACCAAAAAATGGCTGTTCTCCCATTCGGGAGGCAATTTGTCAAGATCATACAACTGATGTCTTGACGATATTCTGTTTAACATGTAATTTGGCTTTATGTCAACAATGCTTGGATGATAAACGACATCAATCACATGAAATACAATCCATAGCCGCAATATGTAAATCGCAGAAGGTAAATAATGGTTATTCAAGAAAACAGTATTTTATCACTGAAAAACTTTGTCCTCTCGTTTCACAATAATAATATTAATACGTATATATAATATATATATATATATATATATATATATATACAGGGTGTCTCATATAATCGGGTTTCAAGGAAAGTCCCAGTGTCGGTATCCATTGCCTAAAAAATCTCACCGACGATAGCACCATCTAAATTCTATATTCGCTATTGGAACTAACATTCATGCACAGAAAACATATACGCATTGGATGATGAATGAATATTAGTTTCTATAGCGTATATAGAACTTAGATGGCGCTATCATCGGTGGATTACGCGCTAAAAAATCGCAATGGAGACACATAGGTTGAATACACTCACTGGAAAGTCCATTGTTCGTAATTTTTTTTTTGGTGGGATAGTTTGGGGAGGCCAAATGAAAAATTTCTATCTGAGCAGAATTTTGAAATTTTTTTTTTTTTTGAAAAAAAAAAAAATTTTTTTAAAATTTTTTTTTATTTT
>AEGA01023512.1:0-20728 GCA_000149185.1 Mayetiola destructor
CCAAACAGTTGATGTACGAGTGAACCAAACAAACAATTCCCATCTGGACTTATTTTGACTATCTGAACATTAGCGACCTGATTCGATAATTCGAAACTAACCGTGTCAGTTCTCGTGGCGTATATCATGTTGGATTTCGCCATTTCCAAATTTTGGTTTGAGATCTGTTGATAGAGCATTTGCTCTAATCTTTCTGTCAGTGCCATATTATCTGGTTCTTTGAAATTGTTCAATGGTGTTAATTTCTCGTCAATCATTTCCACCTTCTCTGTAGTAATTTCTTTATTGTCTGTGGCTGAATTGGCCTCAGCATTATCTGCAATAGCTACTGATTCGCTGACCGGACAATTTGCATCTTTTTTTTTATTTTTTTTTCCATGGAGGCGTAGATGTTTTTTTACATTTGAAATAAATATTCCAGTATGCCGCTGTGTTGTTAATTGACAAGTCATATTGAATTTGTAGTTCTTTGTCTTTTTTCAGATGAATCCTACAAATCGAACATACCATCGAAGCTCCGACTTTATTGCCATCGTTCACAATATTTATCAAATCGGCGGTAATTTCGAAGTCTGACAGTACTGGATATTCATTCACTAATTTTGTTTTCGCTTCGGTCAATCTGCTAACCAAATTGTCTATAGATGAACCATCATGCTTTTGTTTTCTCAAATTTGGCTCATCTTCTTTGGTTTCAACGAAATACGGTCCAATGTCCAAAACGACTATATCTTTTTTATTCAATATTTCGTAATTTTTAGGTGCCCCGAAATATTTAATACCAGATTTGTTCAAAGTGCGTACAGTATGATCGACATATTCTTGGATGAGTGCTCGATCACCGGGTAAGATACGAAAATGTTTAGGATCCGAGGTAAACGGCCCAAAAAAATAACATTTATCTTCGTCGTTGAGTTTGCTTTTATTGTTTCCATATTCCGCCTCTAGCAATGCCATCATATCATTCTGAACGAAAAATTCCACATTTGCGATGTTCGAATCATCAATTCTCTTCATTGAGTGAGGATTAGAATATCCATTGATTCTGAAAAATAGAAGAATATCAATATGATGACCGTCGAAGACTGTTAATGAAATTTAACTTCATTTTTAACCGTAAAAAATTGACTCACTGTAAAACATTTTTAATGTAAAATGGAAGGGAGAATTTCAAATCACTTTCTAATCTTTTCCAAAAAAAGTGATTTTCTTTTGAAACACTTTTCATGCATGAAACCATGGTTATAAATTTTACTTTAAATTAAAAAATTTCGATTGCAAACCAAAAATTATTCGAATTTGGTGCTGTGTCTTCGGAATCCATTGTACTAATGCAGTCAATATTTTCGGTTTACGTCGAATAATAAGAAGAGAGTGTCATAAAAATCATTTACCGTTTCCTTTCATATACATCCATCTATACCTCCGCTATGCAATATAAAGGATAGTCGATGAAAATATTTTGACGAGCATCAATATCAAATTTATTCAAAAAACTCAATATTAATTGTACCACCAACGTTGATATTCATTTCAGCTGGACAAATTGCTGACTTGCACAATAGTTCAAAACTCGCAAAAATCCAAAAAGAAATCAAATATGAAAATTGAGAATTTTATGAAATTCAAAACAATAAAATTACCTTTTTTTACGAGCGCAGCCAAAATTGTGAAATCCAAATGCCCACACAAATGTCAGCTATTCATTCGAACGCGGCAAATGGACCACACACATTTTCATTCGATCATGCGATCATACACTTACAAAGCCGTATACACTGTCCACTCTCCACTTGCTATGTTCATGTGACGAGCGTGATAGAGAAAGCATTCGACTGATTTCTATGTGTATATAGAACTGTGTATTTGTGCATATTTTTTGGTATTGTGCTATACATATTCAGTACTCTAGAATATTTCTTCGGTACTTAGGTACTTCGGTAGTAGTTTACCCCATGAAAAAAGGTCATCACTTTTTTTTCTGTACTGCTTTTCATCGGCCGAGAGTTGGCAGCATTAGGCAGAGCCGTAAATCGCCAATTTGCGCCTGTGTTCAAAATGTAGTAAAAAAGGTCATCACTTTTTTTTCTGTACTGCTTTTCATCGGCCGAGAGTTGGCAGCATTAGGCAGAGCCGTAAATCGCCAATTTGCGCCTGTGTTCAAAATGTAGTACTGCGCTCTTTTCTCAAAAAAAAAAAAAAAAAAATCGTGAAAAAATCGTTTAAATCGTTTAGAGAAGTTTCAGTTTATTCATAAGTAAACATGAATCGAAAATTTAAAATACAGAATAACAAATATGACAAAATGTTTATTCGATGTTAAAAATGTTTATGATTTATAATGTACTGAAAACGCGTGCCTTTGCATAAACAAAATCGTCAATGATATCATCATAACTCAACGTTCTTGCATATTCGCTTTCAATTGAAATTAATGATAGGTCGCTGAGCCGTTCTTGACTCATACTACTGCGTAGATAATTTTTTACAATCGCAAGCTTTGAAAATGATCGTTCTCCAGATGCAACGCTGACGGGAATGACTAACATAATACGATAAACTATCAGAGCATTAGGAAGAATGCACTCCATTTCTTGTGTTTTTATCAAATTTAAAATATCAATCGGATGTTTAAATTCAATTCCATTTGCAATTCTTCCCAGAATAATCAACTCTCTATTAAGCTCGCGACCATCAATATCAGAATTTTCGTTGCATTCCAGGGCTTTTTCAAGCAGTAAACATTGGCTAAGCAATTCGTTTGATCGACTTTCATCGTTGAAGTTCTCAACATTATATAAGAAGCCAAACAGCTCAGCATATTTGTTTAATGACTCAAAACGCTCTTCCATTGCATCCAAGGCAACTTCAAACATTGATTTAAAAAATTTTTGCTCATACAATTGTTCAGGTGATAACGCAGCTGATTGATCAAGCCGTGGTCTTCCGCGACGTGTTTCAGAGAAATTCGGTTCTACGTTAATTTTTGAAGCAATAATTTTCGCTTCTTCAATGCACGTTTGGAATCCAGTTAATTTAAATTCATTCAAAAAAACTTTTGTGTCTTTTAGAATAGCAAGTGTGGACATAATATTCATTTGAATGCCTTGTAATGCTTTAGAAACTCGATTAAACTTATCCAAAACATGATACCATATTACCACACTACACACAAGTCTAAAGTCAATTCTGTTTACCAAATAGTTTGCATCATATTTGGTGGTGTTGTCAAATGATTCTGAATCAATAATTTCATTCAATGCCAATACAAATTTTTCCAAGTTGCGATTTAAAGGTTTTACAGCATCATTTCGACCCGACCATCGAGTTTTACTGACTGACTTTGGGAATAAATCTCGCACGCCTGAACAATGCTTTGATAATATGTCGAACCGATTAGTACAACCAGTAAAAAAATTGAATATCTCTTGAACAAAATCGAAAAAACTGTAAATTTGCTCTGAGGATTTCGCCCTATCATTAAGAGCCAGATTTAATGTATGATCAGTACACGGAACAAAAAATGCTCATGAGTTTTCATCCAACATCCTTTTCTGTACTCCACGAATACAACCACGCATGTTGGCACCATTATCATATGCTTGACCACGGATATCATCTACGTTTAATTTAAGAACGTTTTTTAATTCATTCATGATTGTATTAAATATTCCTAGTCCCGTTTTATCTGTGATTTCGACGAAATTCACAAAATTTTCTCTGATTACATATTTCGATGAATCGTTGTCGTCGTCAACGTATCGAATCAAAAACGTCAACTGTTCTTTTCGGATTATATCTAGTGTACAATCAGCAATTATTGAATAGTATTTATTTTTAATCACACGATCCAAAATCTTATTTCTCAATTTTGTGCCGATTAGCCTAATGAATTCATTATGTGCTGCGGGGGAAAGATACTTTATTCGATCGGTCGATTCCAAATGGGTTTTCATGACTAAGTCAAACTCGGCCACTGTTTTCATCAGTTCATAAAAATTACCGCTTCGATTTTCCGATCCTCTGAACGCTAAATTTTGACGCGCGAGATAAAAAATTATAGAGACAATTCTCTCGAAAACCATTTTTAATTGTTTCTTCTTTTCCAGAAATAAACGGCTCATATGTGCATCAATCGTGCGATCAACTGAAATTTGTTTCAAACATTGTTTCCACGTTATATAATTTGTGACATGATGTGAAGCGGTTTCATGTTGACTTATTCGTTGAGAAAGATGGGACCAATCTCGAAATCCATCATTCGATATCATTCCTGTACGCTCGTTTTTTGTATCAAATAATAAACAACAAAAGCAATGGATAGCATCGAGTTTTTTGGAATAAGCCAACCAATCCCTTTCAACTCGTTCGCCATTTGACATTTTTTTAATGAAATAAGTCGATGAAAATGAACGGTTATTCGTTGATGGAAATGTGATTTTTGGTTGAGCTGGGCCAAGCTTAAGTATACGATTTCGAATGTCTTGTGTTATGTTTTTAGGATAATTTGCGACATCAGTTAAATCAATGTTTAATGTGTCAGCTAAGTTGATTTCTACTAATAAAGAAAAACAAAAAAACGAAGAAAAAAGTTTTAGTTTCAATTTGATACATTGCAAAAAGCAAAGAATGAAACGTGGAGACACAAGACATAATTAAATGAACGTTAACCTGATTCTTCGAAATCATAATCTTCACTTTCAGTTTGATTTGCAATATCTTCATTTTGAGCTGTACCACTTGATTCAGGTTGATTCTCTACATCCATTGGCTCAACATCTTCGCTTGTGCTTGGTTCTATTGAAAACGTTGTCGTTTAATTAAAAAAACATTTGAATGTATCGATAAAATCGGCAAACCTTTTTGAAAATATGTCGAAATAATTTGTGTATTTCGGACAGCTTCGGCTTGTTTTTGTAAACGTCGTTTTTTATATTCAGAGCCAGAAGGTTTTTTTGAATCCATTTTGAAAGGAATAATAAAAAATGTAATAATTAGATTTTCAATTGTTGTGTGTTCACTTTAAGAGCGCAAGAACGACTATAAGTTCTTCATTTTATCAATAGAATGAAAGTGAAATTTAAAACGAAAATAAAAATAAAATCGGACAAGAATCAGTTGCAAATGTAAATCGAATCGAAATCAAATATTCGGCAAACGGTGAAGCGTAAGCAAAAAAATGCATTAAATAAATAAACGATCAAACGGTTAATCCAAATTAAACAAATAAGTCGAGATTGCGATTGATTTGCTGAGGTCTCATATTCTAGTTCATAATAAATAATAATAATTTATGCTCGAATGAAAAAATATTTCTTTCTCCTTACACAAACATTTTTTCGATAATAAATTTTAAATCGGCTTTGTACAGCTATGACACAGCAACAAGTAATATGAAATTTACGAAGAATGTCCGAACATTTATAGTCAGAATGAAATTTGCTCGCGCCCTTCGGGCGCTCGCACCTGCGTTCTTTAAACACATTCGCTGTGTGGGACTTACGGCCCTGGCATTAGGTATATAAAAAAGAGAAGCAGAACGATCATCGAGAATGAAAGAATGGTAGAGAGAGAATGAACGCAGTCTCTGCAGCTAACCAATTTTTGTAGAAGGTGACATTACTCGCGTCGCTCGCTCGCTGGCTGCCCTGCCTGCTCGCCCCTCATCAATTAGCGTCGGCAAACGAGCTGGCTGATGAATGCGACACCGATTTCCCATTTTCGTGAAATGTATACCCAATTCTGCAAAAAATCACTTTTTTAAGATTTTTAATATACCCAAGATTCTTGTGCACCCATTTCTGTGTTTTGTATATCCATTTCTGTGTTATGTAAGCCCAAAATATTTTTTTTACACCCAATTCTGTGTTTTATATACCCGCATTTCTGTGTTTTGTATACTCAAAATATTTTTTCGTACACCCGATTTGAAATTGTATACCAAATTCTGTGGAAAAAATCATCACTTCCCTTTGAGCAAAAAAAAAAATATGGGTCGGGGTATTTTCTCAATTTTTCGATTGGTCCAAATTTCAAGGCATAAGACCTACCCCACACCGAGTTAGAGCTGGTACAAATGAATGAATATACAGTAGACATTCGAAAAAGTTAATCGAAATGTTCTTGGGTTGCTTAACTTTTTCGAAATATTAACTTTTCCGAGTGTTTTCAATATAATCGAAAGTGAAAAAAAATAAAAGCGAAAAACATAGATTTTCGGGTATCACATTCAAATTGAAATTACAGTAAATTACTAAAATATGTTTTTATCAGTTGTTTCAAAGTAACTGGTGAGACTTCCTTTAAATTTAATCTGGCTTGTGTCGGTTTTCGCACTTTTTCATACATTTTATTCAAAAATCTGAATTAACTACACAAATCAAATTTGAATTTCAACTGACTGATGCGATCGTAAACACACACAAATTAGGAATGTGGTAAAAGTCAGAAGTCACGGATAAATGTCATTATTTACCCAAAACAGCTTTCCTTCATATAGAGCATTCATTGATCAAACAATTTTCGATTAACTGAGATGTAATTCGTTTATAATTTTTTTTTTTTTCATAAATCAAGTAATTTGAATAACAAACTTTTTGCGTTGATAATCCTTTGTTCTGTTTTTGCGCTCAGTTTTTTCTTGTAGCATTTCAACTAAAAGAAATTTCTCATCTTGTTTTTTAAACGGGTTTAAAGCTCCTCTATATCACAAAAAATCTTTCAAATATTATAAAATATAACTGAGAGATTGAAATTCTCTGAAAAGTTAAGAGAAAATTAAGAAAAAAATTAACTTTTTTATTAAGTTTCATTTTCTGCAGCAAATTTATTTTCAATGAATCCAGTGTCAGTTTTTTCTTGTAGCATTTCAACTAAAAGAAATTTCTCATCTTGTTTTTTAAACGGGTTTAAAGCTCCTCTATATCACAAAAAATCTTTCAAATATTATAAAATATAACTGAGAGATTGAAATTCTCTGAAAAGTTAAGAGAAAATTAAGAAAAAAATTAACTTTTTTATTAAGTTTCATTTTCTGCAGCAAATTTATTTTCAATGAATCCAGTGTCGGTATCCATTGCCTAAAAAATCTCACCGACAATAGCACCATCAAAATTCTATATACGCTATTGGAACTAACATTCATTCACACAAAACATGTACGCGGTGGATGATGGATGAATATTAATTTCTAAAGCGTATATAGAGCTTAGTTGGCGCTATCATCGGTGAATTACGCGCTAAAAAATCGCAATGGAGACATAAAGATTGAATACCCACACTGAATGAATCAACCATTTGGGAGGTATCGTATAATTGCAAAACCATTCTTTGGTGATTCTTTGATTTAGAAAAACTTGAAACGATTTCCAACTTTTGTATTCTCTCAGCGCTGTAAATCAAATCCTAAGCAATATATTGAACAATAATGAATTTTAAACCAAAATTACGATATATGGCATTTTCATGTACCAAATTGGATTTCTATGTATCAAACGGAATTTAAATGTACAAAATTGGATTTTAAATTATCAGTTTAGTATTGCTTGATGTATCATATCAAGCTTTAGAATCGTGAAATGTTTGTTTGTTTGTTTGTCTTGGACCTAACTCATCATGCATGGCAGCTAGAGGTCTGAAATTTTGACACAATGGGTCGTATTAATGAAATGAGTGAACTTGAGTCGAGTGGAGTGAGCTGAGGGTGAGTGTGAGTGCGCGATGTTTTTAGAGTGGAGTGCGAAAAGTCGTATGAAATAATCTTCACTCCTCTCACGAGTGTTCACTCACATCGATTGAGTACACTCAAGTGTCATTGCGATTTTTTACTTAAACGTCATTCAGTTTGTTGATGTTTCAGAACGCATGTTAATTTACAACAGAAAAGCATTGTTCGTATTCACCATTTTTTACAAATATTTATCGCGATCATTCCGAATTTTATTGATGGAAATGGATTCTGAAGATGGAGAAGAAGTAATTTATGAAGGTGAGTTGTAATAACTTTTTTTTTTGTTGCGTACAGTTCTTCATAATTTTTCAAATTTGTTATAAAGATGTCGAAGTTTTAGAAATGGATCATGTATCAAATGAAGGAGAAATTATTGAATTTGATGGTGAAAATGGTTTGGGCAAGCCCAGCGATGAAGATGTTTTGGATAAGCCTAGCGATGAGGATTTCGTTTTTGTGTCTCTTTTGAAAAAACATGGCGCCCCGTTGTTGGAAAAGTCACAAGCACCGAACGCCAAAATTAAGAAGAAGCGAGCAATCCAAGTGCTCATTCCGGTGTTGGCTGAAAAAGGAATTGTTTACACCGAAAACCAAATCAAGAAGAAAATTGAAAACATGAAGTCCAGATTGAAGAAAAAAATCGATGCCAAAAAAAACTGGAAACGAAAAAATTAATTTAAAAAGGTCAGAGAAATTGCTAATGGACATTTTGGATGGCCACGATAATCCATCGATCAGTCGACTTACTTGTAAGAACATTTTTATTTCACAATTATTAGAATAATAATACACTTGAAAAATTCCAATACATATTACAATTTTCATATACAATTTTGCAGTTGGTAAAACCGTTGGTATCAAATCGAATACATCGACTGGATCTGAAGCGCCATCGACATCTGAAAAGACTGGCTCTTCTCACTCATCTGATCTCTCAGCCAAATCTACCATCTCGTCAACAAAAAAGAGCCTTTCTGCAGCTGTAACGGTAAGGAAAATGGTTGATTTATCATTTTAACAAATATGCTAATTGCTAACTATGAATCTTCATCTGTTCTCAATTATTCAGATCGAACCAAAATCCGAAATGCAAATGGCGCTCTACGAAAAGCAGATGGAAGTATTTGAGATGCAAAAGCAACTTATGGAGATTCAAATGAAGTACTACACAGCAAAGATGGAGGCGTTCAATAAACTAAACCAAAAATGATTTGTTTTCTAAATTTTATTCTATAAATAAACTGAAACTACATCAAAATCCCAGACCTGCAATAGTAATTGCAATTTGATTTCGTCGTGCTTGTCCACCAAAGCTGGGCACGAATATAAAATAATCGTTCGTATTCGTTCGTAGGCGATTTTATTCGCGCCAATTCGTTCGATCCTATTCGCGAATAAAATATTCTCTTCGTTCGTTCGTTGCGCGAATTCGAACGAACGAATTTTCAACGAATTCGAAATTCAACGAATACGAACGAATATTCCATTATATAAATTCTTTTAATAAATTTTGGAGATATTTATTAATAAATTATGGAATTTCTTCGAATGGAAAATTAAATAAAATTTGAACCACACAAATCAGTAACGCAGCATTATTAAATAGAGATCAGAAAAACTTGTTATGTTTTTGAACGTCCACATTGAATTGAGACTGTAAAGGCAACATTCAATCGAATCTCCAAATGCCACATTCAAATGAATCTCTCACACAGAGAGGCAAATGGATTTTTCTTCTGCTCATGAAAGTAGTCGCATGATTTTTTCATTGTATGTATTAGTATGCCCAACACCTCCTGTACTGTTATATGCAAATAAACAGCACAGGCGTGAACAGATTGTCTTTTGCACTCTGAGACACACCAATACATACAAATTAATAAATTTCTACGAATGAGTAAATATTCAAAAACTAAAATTGTTTGGAAAGGCATAAATACTTTGACAAGTAGTAGAAACGCATTCAATTTGTATGCTATATGCCACACTCAATCGAAGTTTCTAACCTAAAATATATTTTGCCGCGATCGATCATTTTGACAAGTTGTGCAATGTGCATTGTAAAAAGTGACGAGGGTTTTTTTTGTTCAGAACATTCAAAGTGTCTTTCAATTGGAAGATAAAACTATATAATACAATACCAAGCAGACGAAATCGATATAATAATCATTCAAGGTGAGTTTAATTTTTATTAAATGAAATAAATTAAACTGAATAAATATATAATAAAAACTTTTTGTTTGTCACTACAAATTGGACTAAATAGAATTCGAGAACAGAATACGACGTAACCTCAATTGATAATACCCAATTCCTGTGAATATCTATCGCTGTTATGACTCGACACACAAAAAAGCAAAAAAAGCATATGGAGTGGCACCAGCAAAAAAAGAGCTCCGAACGAGAAAAAAAGAAAGCAGCAAAACGGAATCAACATTCGAAAAGTGCCGCCTCTGAATATGGAAGTGAATGCCCGGAGCCGACACAGAATGCAATTGAGCATAAATTCACTGAAGAGCATACAACGCCAGATAAACAAACAATGCCATTACTAGAATGTAGCGCTGTGAAAAAGCAAGAGAAAATATTCGGTTTCTCTGATAATTTGCCGACTTTTGGAACGTTTAAATCATTTGAGACTCAACCAACTCCAATCTCAGGTATTCAACATTCAATTTAGAGCTAAAATTTTGTCATTAAAATAATTACAGTTCCAGACATTGGTAAAGCAGGCTACGACGAGACAACGGTCAAATCCCTTGATTCGAAACCCTATAATGTTTTCGGAAATTCAACGGTTGTCAAAACGCTACATAGCTGGCCAATATTTAGTACAACACGTACGGTTCAGCTCACAAAAGATGCACCGCAGATAATACAAGGTTTTCAATTATCATCAATGGCCAATAAGAGAAATTTTCGCATATTCAAATTTGTTTTTTGTTTAAGGCTATGATGACTCGTCCAAAGAAACAAATAAAAGTTTTATTAAACCGGCTCGGGATACAGGCAAACGTAAAAACATCCAGGACGGGACAGAGATAGATTTAAATGCTGTTGCATCAAAGAAGGCTCGGGAAATGACTGGAGAACCGAACGAATCAAAACAGAAGAAGGCAGTTGAATCAGGAAAAATTGTCAGCAAAAGAAAGACGAGTTGGAAAATAGCAATCCAGAACAAAGAAACGAAGAAGGCTGCAAAAGAAATATGTTTGTCCGATGAAGGAAGTCGAAATTCAATTTCGCCTCTAGGTGACAAATCAATTGATGAAGGTGATGAAACGCCAGATTCAAATGCAAGACAACCATTGGAACATAGCATTGCTAAGGAAGAGGAAATCGTCGGTTCCCATGGTAATTTGCTGTCCTTCGAAACATTTCGAAAGTCAACCCAATGTATTCAGTATTCAGTATTCCGTTTAGGTGAAAAACGATTCTCGATATTAAAATTGTGACAATTGTGTTTAAATTTTCCCAGGCACTAGTTTGTATCACCAAATGTCAAGTCACAGTAGACCAGCGGTGAAATCATTCAATTCAAAATCCAATTCTACTTTTGGAAGTTCAATGTTCGCCAAAACGCCACTTAACTGGCAATTTTTCGGTACACCAAGTTCAGTTGAAACAAAGACCGAATCGCTTCAAAATCAGGGTATTCAGTATTCGTTATTTAATTTATGAAGTGAAACTAATTTTGAAATCATTACATAAGGTTCAGCCTTTGTTTGCCCGTTGAAGTCAAAAATATACGTGGAAATGAACTCGCCGTCTAGAACGAATGAAAGTTTGGCCAAACATGCTCGTGTACCAGTTAAACGTCAAAAAGTCGATGAGGCATCAGGCACAGATAGAAGTTCTGTTGTATCAAAACAGGCCCGAAAAAAAGGCTCGACTGGCATAGCAAACAAATCGAAACTAAATAAGATAGGCAAAAGCAACACCAAAAAAAAGAGAAGCTGGACAACGACAAGCTGGAAAACGACAATCCAAAATGAAATAGCGACGAAACATTTCAACGAAAGTATGACCGAAGAAGGAAACCGAAGTTTGGATTATGAGCCTCAAATCGTTGAAAATAAAAAAACGCCAACAACAAAACGTAAAACTGTTGAAGAAAAAGAGACGACATACGGTTCGTTTGGTGATGATTCACTGGACTCGGGAACATCTCAATCAATTGCGCATAATTCAACTCCAGTCAAAGGTATTCAATATTCAAACTTTAATTTCAAAACTTTCAGAGAGTTCGTCTCACCAAAAGTTGGGTTATGACAAGCCTTCTGTCAAACATTCAATTCATTTGATTCGACTATAGGAAATTCATTGTTTATGAAACCACCTCATTTCGGATCATTATTCGGTACACCACAAACGGTTCGGACCACAGAAAACAAACCGATACAAAGTCAAGGTATTCAATACATACATATATTCAATTTAAGATAACGAAATTCAGAGTTAACAACTTATAGTGCTCAGATCTTTCAGACATTAATTGGTTCAGTGGAGCAGGCCAACGTGAGCCATTAAATAAATCATTCAGTTCAAATACCAATACCAATTTGCAAAATTCACTTGATTCCGACACGCCACTTACTTGTTCACCAATTGGTATCGTTTCAAAATCAAAAAAGATCTCAACATTCGTCAAGCCACCTCACAATAATTGGTCATTATACGGTACATTGTGTACAACAGACAACAAACCAACACAAAGTCAAGGTGTTTAATACATACATATACATATATTCAATTGCAGATAGAAACAAAATTCAGAATTAAATATTTATAATGTTCAAATTTTTCAGACATTAATTTGTTCAGTGGAGCAGGCCAAGGTGAGCCATTGAACAAATCATTCGATTCAAAGACCAAAATAAGTTTGCAAAATTCACCCAGTTCCGAAGCGTCACTTATTTATTCATCGATTGGTATCGTTTCAGAATCCAATAAAAGCTCGATGTTTATCAAGCCACCTCATATTTGGTCATTGTTTGGTACATCACGTACAGAACAGATCACAAAAAACAAACCAATCAAAATTCAAGGTATGCAATACAAAAAAAAATCGAAATTGACATATTTATTCTCTTTCACTTTCACTCTTAGGTAAGAGCTCCTTTATCGGTAGATTGAATCTGAATTCCCTCGGTGTAAAATCATTTGGTTCATGGCGCTCATCAAAAATAGTCGAGCCGCCGTTATTTGGTACACCGAGTAAGGTTGAATCAACGCAAAAAGAACTAACATCAAATCAAGGTATTCAATTTAGAGTCACATGCCGAATGCCAACTTTTATTTTCCGATATATGTGAAAGACTCAATTTTTTATAATCATTTTGTTTTGTATTTTTCAGAAATTGAACCAAAGAAAGAGACTCGGGCGACAACTCGTAAATAATAACATATAGTGTTGAGGAAAAAGATTTAGATCAAAATATTTCAACCGTTTCATTATTTCAGTTCTTTCCCGGCAACTGTCGTTACTTTTGGAAAAAATTTCAGTCAAGCCTGTAGATGTTTCAAGCAGCTCAACAGCCGCTAATAAAACAAACGACATAGATGCGACGAAGTCACCAGTAAAGGCATATATTGATTTGATTGATTTTCACTTTTCTCTTTTTTGCTAATTCGAATAATTCGACGGTTTTAGCTGAAATGCAATGAATGCCCAAAAACTTTTACCCGTCCTGCCAATTTGACACGACATAAAAACTCAGCTCATTCCGCAATGGTCACAGCGTATGGCTGCAATCGCTGCTTATTCAAGAGCGCAACGCGCTCCAATTTGAAAAGCCATTCCAAACGACTTCATAACTATACCATCGAAAATAATGAGATGACTGAAACGGAGGTCCCGAGCAATTCGTTCGTATCTAACTTCACAAAAATTGTATTTCCATTTCTGAATCTCGGTATTTTAGGCTGAAGAAAATGTAAGGAAGCGAAGCGTAAATTGTACAACGATTCGAAAACGTGACCCATGACCCATGAACCATGAGAAGTTCTATTGGATAGTTTTCTCTTGCAATTCATTATTAAAAAACATGTAAAAGAGCGAATCAGAATTGATTTACCGTTTTCTAATAAAGTCAAAATTTTGATCAATTATTTTTGGAAAAATGTGTTTTCATTTTATAGCACATAGAGCAAATGCTAAACATTGAGGAAGGGAAGATGTTGGAATCTAAGTTGCATAGTATACGCAGGCGATTCAACGTGGTTAATAGTTGACGGGAAATTTAGCTGTGTTCGAAGTTTGAATGAGTAAAAGAGCGAGAACTAGAAGCCGTATTTTGTATTCTCCTGCGCATTTTGAACAGCGTAAATATAATGGCATACGACAAAAGAGAGATGTCAGCGCTTTACACCTAACGCCTAATTTCATATTATTATGAGTTGTAGTCATTATTCTATACGAAAAACGACCAACTTCATAGTGAAAGTTTGATATGGAGCTCTTGCAAGAGATGGAGCTCTCTATGTGCAGAAGTGTAGAGCGATGAATGTGGATCATTGTACATCATTATGCTCTTCGTTTTAAACGAATAATTTTCTATGCTAGAAAATCGAGTTGCATTTGTAACCGTAGCCATCATCAATTCGTCGTCTAGAGGCTCTTGCTCATAATTGTATTCCCATGAGCATAATCTTCAAATTTCATAGGGTTTTAGACAGCAATTTAACAGTTGTATTTAAACGAAAAGCATTTAACTCACGACCGTCAAGAAAAATGTTTTCAATAAAAGACTTATAACCGTTTAAATCCATCTTGTCGCTTTTCGTGTCAGCATTCGATTGCGATATATGAACCTATGTCTATACTACAATATACAATAGGAAGATGAAAGAGAAGAGATGGTCTATGTGTTAGATGGAAGATCATTGGTAGGAGCTCAAAGTAAATTGTGAAGGAAATTCAGCTCTCGGCTCTTGCAAGAGTCCTCTTTTGCTGTTGATAGCTGAATATTGAATATTGAATATCAATACGCACAATGCTCTTTCTTTTTTAGCTGTAGACTGCAAAAGATACTACAGCAAATGACGAAAGCATGAGGATAAAAAATTCAAAAACTCTCATTTTCTATTATGACCATTCGCACCGAAAAAGATACTAGTATATGAACTGATGCAAGAGTAAAATGGTATGAGTTCTGAGGTAGGAGCTCAAAGTAAATTGAGAATAAATTAGGGCTCCCGCAAGAGCCCACTTTTAATTTTTGTAGTTAAAAATTGCAATTGGTGAATATCGAAATTTGCGCAATGTGCTCTTTTTTATTCAATTCTCTTCGCTATTCGTATGCTACGTAGATTCCTTAGTCACGTGTGTTAATCTGTCTTGTTAGATTCTTGCGATGATTGACTAATGAAAGAGCGAGGTATATCAATTATATTATTCTTTTGCAATATGAAGAATATATCGGCCGAAAATACTAAATTAAAACGTATGACGAAAGAAAGAAGTTAGCTCTCTAAACTTTCATTTGATTTCAAATGTCAAACCTCTATCATTAATTTTTACTGCCAAAGTAGTCGAAGGAGAAAAAGAAGAGTATGTATATGTACATATTCAACGAAAGATAGAAATTTCAATGCAAGTGTTTTAAGTAAGAGCTCAATTTGAATAAAGTAACAGTTTGCAGTCTGACAATAATGCTGTTGATCCTTGAGTTGGGAACATAAACTATATAAAATGAAAAAGCAAAAAAAAAAATCCATTTGTGATGTTTTAATGTTATACTTGTACACTATACATAGGCTAAGTCTAAATTCTACAGTAAGCAAGAAACCTATTCAGGTAGGAAAACTAGGATTTTTTCGCAAAAAAACAATATCGAATTGTTATGTTATTTTTATCCTGTATTCATGTCATGCTTTCATAGTGCTTGTTATTCATTGTAATCAACTCTTACATTAATTTTAATGTCAAAAAGTGATGAAATAATTTGTTTGCACAACTAACATTTTGATCTCTTCTTTTGGGACTTATTTTTCTTCGGTGCACAGTATGCCGCTATCTCTTCTTCAGTCAATCTGCGTATGACCACTTTGAGTTTCTTGCATTTCAATAATAATTCGTTTTCCACAGTATTATGTTTGTGTGTGTTTTTCGTTTTCTTCGTGTTACCCACATTCTTTGTGTCCCAGAATTTGAAATTTTCGATTTTTAAAATAATTTTCATTTCATCGATTGCTTTGGTGAACTGTTTGTTTTTTCCATAATGCTTATCAATGATTTTTTCTCCTGCCAAGATTGGTGTTAATTTCTTGAATCCCATTAGAGACCTAATTGAAGATGAGCATATGAACAATCAACATTCAAATGCCGAAATCTCTGTAAAATAATATGGAAATGCTCTTACCATTGATCACAACCAAAATACGACACTTTAGCAAGTTTTTTTTTGTTCTCTTTTTGAACTTCAACGATTAATGCTGGCCATGGTGGATAACCTTTCATTTTGGCTAAAACGACCTGACCAACAATGAATTCGCGTTGCGCAACTTCCATTATTTTTTCGAATTTTATATAACTTCTTTCAATTTTCACTTAGAAAACTTGTTACTTTGAATTTTTAAACTGTGTGATGATTATAAATACTTCTAACAAGATCCGAAACTACAACATGCGTCCACTCACAGATGAGCCTCGTCAGAAATAGGCCGATGGTTAACTCAAAATTTGTATTGAAGTGTGATTTTATAAATTTATCTAAAAAGAGCTATCACGATTTGTGCGCATTTAAACTACACAACACAAAAAAGATGATGGACGATGATAACGGTTCAACAGTTGATGCAAGAGTCAGTGTTCAATGCTTACTGCTCAAATTTCATAACGGTTCAACCAGCGGTGCAAGAGTCAGTGTTCAATGTCTACTACTAACATTTGATAACGGTTCAACCATCGGTGCAAGAGTCAATGCTGAATGCCTACTGCTCACATCTCACATACATCATTTCTCTTTCAAACAATAAAAGAGTCGCATCTCTTGTCAAGATTTATTCTTCAAAATTGTGTTTATCTCACAGAGGCTCTTTGTCGCCCCTCATTTGTAAAGTATAAACGAATTACAAAAGTTTTGATAATTTCTATAATCATGAAAAATGAAGATAGGTTCTACGTTGGCCGTAACGTTTTTGCTAAATTGAAAGATTATCCGCCATGGCCATCTAAAATTGAAAGCATCGTCGGAAAGAAAGTGAAAGTGATTTTCGTCGGCTCGAAAAAGTGGTAAGAACTATTTTTTCAAGTAACAATTGACATCGTTTAATGTATAATTCTTACAAATAATTGTCGGCAGGGCTGTAGTAAACTTCAATCAACTTTCTACAATTGCTGAAACAGAAGTAACAAACTGGTATGGCAGAAACAAATCTTTTACCAAGGCTTATGATGAGTGGGATATTGACAATCAACGGAAAAAGACAAAGATATTAAGATTTCAAATCGATCAAAATGACGTTCAGCTCAATAATAACATTGACCATCATCGTACAACGATCCGCAGTTCTATTCAATCTGCTCAATACTATTATTCAGTTCGAAATATGTTTTTATCTTTGAAAATGTTTCTAATGTTTGGAATATTGTGCTGTGTTGCAATACTTATCCTCAGAACTTAATTTACATCTTTAATTAATACTGCAAGAGTCAGAAAAACGTATCGATATTATTAATTGCATTGATATACTATTTTCCAATTAGCTCATTGGCCAGTATACAATCGCAAAAAATGGAGAAAGAATGTGTCATGTAAAACATTTATTTGGACAATAAATATATATATGTAAATCATTTCGGTCACAAGAGCTCTTTTATTGCTTTCTATTTTCGCGCTCCGCAATATATTTGTTCCTTGCAACGACAATCATATTCACCGAACTAGGTAGCAAACAACTTCGCCGATCCTCCACGATTCTTCCTGTCGAACTGAATGCTCTTTCTATCGGAGCTGATGTTGATGTTACATTGTATATTTTCATATATATCTTCATCAAATTCGGGAAAACTTCGCGGTGTTGAGACCACCACTTGTCCAAATCGAATTGGTTTATATCATGAGCCTTTTGAGTGATAAAATAATAATTAAAAATCCTGTGACGATTAAGATAGTGTGCTTGAGCTTGATTTCTATTGAATGTGTAACTTACTGGTTCAATTGTGCACTCAATATAGCGCTCTAATTCACTGCAACGAGTCGGGGTTATCTGCGTATTAATATCATTCAAGAATTCATCAAAAATACTATCGTTGTTATTTGGGACATTCAATGCGTCATTTGCTGCTGGGCCATTATTCACATTTACATCAAGAGCTTCTAAGGTCTCTTGAACAAAATTATGTATTTCATTGACGATCAATGACGAAGTAAAACTCAGTTTTTTGAGCATCGGATGCAAAAAGACTGCTACTTTATGTTGCATCGTTGGCTCAAAAGCATCCTGATTCTTGAGCAAATACTTCAAGCCTAGATTTCTCATTTCAGCTATTAGTGGAATTTCATCTGCGATTGGTTGAAGATAAGCGTATATCTTTCGGTATATAGGCCAAACCATATGGATTGTAGGTTTGAGATCTCCTTCGATTTGCTTTGTCATATTTGTGAACGGCTTCAAGAACCCATTCATTGCAGCCAATTCGTCTTTTTGAAGACATGTAATCTTTTGAGTGAGATGAGTTGATGAAGAGCTATCCCTCTCTTTTTCGCACAACACGTTGTAGACTGAATCATAGTTTTCGTAAACTGATTCGATCATTACTTGACAAGTATTCCATCTCGTCTCGCAATATTGTTTTAATGACTTGGTCAATTGTCTATCGTTCTTCAGTGAGCTCTTGTTGATATATCTCACCAAACTAGAGCAATTATTGATAATCTCATCTGCTGTTTTTGTTTCTAGCATGGAATGGACTAGGTTATTGAGGAGATGCGCGTAACAATTGATTCGCGGGCAAGTTGAAAGGGCATTAACAATATTTTTTCCTCGATCTGAGACGAATGTTATTTTACTCTCTATTTCTTCTCTATTAACGCCAAATTCCTGGAATACTTTTTCAACTTTAGTATGAATAATGGGTCCTGTTAAATGGTTCTCGTTGATAGAATCAACATGAAAAACATACTGAGATCTTGAAATTTTGTTATTCTTTATGAGACTTAAATGAGCGGTGATACCTAGATAGGAAATATGAGTGTGATTCTCTGTCCAAATATCGACAGTACATGAGAATCCTCCTGGATATTCAAGAGCCTCACGGAAACGAAGAGCGATTTCATTCTTCATTTCCTCCGCTACAGCTTCTGTATCACGCTTAATAGTACGGCGGCTTGGAATCAATTTACGCAATTCTGCTCGTGTAAGAGAAGAATACAGATTTCCAAATTCGGCCATCACTACAAGAAGATCTATCAGCCCCTCTCCTTCAATTGCGTAAAATGGGCGTATATCTAACGTAACGAATTTTACAAGAGCGTCTCGAATTTTCTGAATATGATTTGGGTTGAATTGCCTTGCTCTTTCTTCACACTGATGATTTATCGATTTGAAACGATTTGCGTTGCATTTGTGGTTAATTAGATTTGATGTTGTGCTGCCGTTATACTCAACGAAGTCATAGCACTTGATACACACAACGTAGTCGTTAATAGTTTGGTTACTATTTGCATCAAGAATTAAATGAAATTGGTCCCAAGCATTTGATGATATTCTCCCTGAAAATATCTCGTTTTTTGGTTTGAATTGAAGCAAGCCATCTTTATGCATTTCGATGAGTCTCTTTTTCTGTACACCTGTACCAAAATATTAAAATAGAATAACGTTCAAATCAAAAACTTAAAACATTTAATTATATTTTTTTTACGATTTCAAGAGTGGCATCTCACTTTTCTCTTTACTCCTGCGTTTTCGCTGCTGAACTCTTGGTTGATTTTCATTTATTTCAATGATCTCTTCAACATTGTTTATATTTATGGCCTCGGGTGCGACATTTGATGTTGTTGGTATATTTTCGCCGATGGTCTCACTAACTGATACGGCAGTGTTCATATTTTCATTTGAAGATGCTAGCATCATCAATTTATTAATTTAATTATCACTTTAATTGATAGATAGACACTTTTTTTCGAGAAAAACGAACGATACAATTCACAATATTAGAATAAATCAATTCACGAAAGAGTTATTGATATTCAACAGAAGATTTGCTATCAAGTCTGATGATAAAATATATGAATATACAGTGTAACTTATCGAAGTGACACTTAATCATTTTGAAGAAACACAGATAAGTAACATGGTACAAATAACTGCGAAGACAACAACAATTTAGATTTGTATTTGGCTCACCTCACCAGTGAATTCGTCTGTTTTTTTTATGGTTGAGAGTTAAGAGCGCATATGATTAAGGAGTAGAATTAGAATAAGGCAGTAAGAGCTAATAAGATAAAAGAATGCTACACTCAGCTATACTGGTCAAATGCAATTTGATAAGCATTAACCGTCTATTTGATGACTCTTGCAAGAGATGGCGCTCATTTTATGTGCAGAAGAAACATTCTTTTCTTTGCCATAATTGAAAACACGCAGTATCAATTGTTTACATAAGCTAAATATTAATGACTTCTGCAAGAGGTGATACTCCTTTTGTATACAGAAGAAATATTCGAATTTATTTGTTTATTTGATTACTCTTGCAAGAGGTGTCGCTCCTTTTGTTTGAAAAAAAATCAAACTTTTTTCGCCTTCATTAAATATGCGAAAAGCGAAGTGAGAAGTTTTAATGAAAAAGCCATAGATCTCTTGTAATATATGAAATATGAACTTTCCTTTTCCCATAGAACTCTCGCAAGAGATGGAGATATCATCTATGCAAGAAATATTTATTTTTATGCACCACAGGTGCATACTATATTCGCTCTTAGTTTTTCTTTTTCTGGTTCCGTCCACCCTTTGACTGAGTTTTGACTAACTTCTAGTGGTCGGATCGGGCTGAAA
>GL502433.1:32558-43376 GCA_000149185.1 Mayetiola destructor
GTGCGGCCATTTCATTTGAAAGCATTCCACCTCTAGACCTAATCGACAACTCTATAGCAGCGCTGCCAGTCGACAGCAGTAATAATAATCGAGCAAAAAGCAATGACGGAAAGAAACCACCGCAAAAAATAATTCCAAAGAAAACCAATAAAAGTATTCCATTGAAAGGGGCTACAACTTCAGTTGTACACAAGAAAAAATCTTTGCCAAACATTCAGCCAGATGAACAGATATGTTCGACCAAAAATAGTAAACCGAATACAAAATCCAAATGTGCATCGACCGAAACACCAGTTACAACTCGTGTAGGTACTCGAATTCGAAAAAAATCGGTTCCATTTGATTTAAATTGGTCATCGACATCAGCATCTAATGAACACAAAGAACAGACTCCACCCGCCAAAAGAGCAAAAATAAAGCGCACAAGTACGAATACGCAGCCAACTGAGGTGAATACCGAACCCGAAATTGAACCAGTACCGATCGATCAAATCAAAATGGAATTAATCGAGGCACCAACAAACAGAGTTGATATTTTGAATATGGTTATTGTCCATAGTCGATTGCATCCCTCCAAAGAAAAGGAAATAACAAGCAGTGAAAGTAAGTGGATAACTTTATTATAATTGAAAACTGAAGATAACTAACGATTAAACATGTTGTTTTTATTTTGTTTTTCAGCGTTAACAGTTCGACCGATGGACATCAAACAGGAGCCAATCGTTAAAGAAACCAATGCGATTGATTTGGATATCCAGCAGGATGATTCGATCAACACATTGCGCCAAAAATTCCCGAAAGCCAGCCAATATGAGCTGGAATATCTTTTGTTTCTGAGCAAAGGAAAAAATTAGTCACGAGTCATCCAATCATTCAATCATCAACGTCATCAATGCTTTGGGGCATAAATTCCATAGTAAATAGTATTAAAAAGTATTGAACAAGTAAATAGTTTCGTTTAAGCAGAAAATCGAATGAACAAAACCATTTTGAATAGAACCATGAAAGAAAACTGAAACAGAACAACACACCAACAATTTTGAATAGACGAATCGACCGAATTTCAAACAATTTACGATAGGTGTCGCCTCAAAATTCTAAACACCAAATTTAAGAATCAGACATTTGACATTATATAACACGTCGTTCGTATTAAAGACATCGTTTCACGAGACGACTTTTTTGTTCATTATACGAACATCTTCCAGCTTAGAAGGCTGAAGATTCAGTTGTAAAATTAGCTTTTTGTTTACCGGCGGTGTGATAATCTATCACCTAATTATAAATAATCACCAAAAAAAGTTGTAAAATAAATACGAAAACGAAAATAAAAACTTATCATTTAATTTGGTGTGAGGTCAAATCAATTATAAAATGCTTTTTAAAGTGCATCAGGTGAGTGCATTGAATCGAGGCCGCTTGAACGAGTTTTCTTGTGGAAGATTTGCAATAATTTATTGCAATTTTTTCGGTTTTCTGCTGAAATCAAAGATCAAAGACCGTTTCCCAACTATTTATAATTGTTGTAAACGTTGAAAAGGATAAAAGTTCTAGATTTTCGAGGAAAAAAAATTCCGATAGTTACGAACCTTTCAATGACAAACGATGATATAATCATGTCACATAACCCAATTTATCTTTTCGATTATAAAAACTTAACTACCATTCGGACATGAAAGATGAATTTTATTGTTTTATTTCCGGGAAAGAGCATACATTTTCCATTCATTTTATTGCTAAAATTGTTGAGACCTTCAAGTCATATCAATTAAATGGTGCTGATTAAAATACGATGGCGGTAGTTCGACTATGAATTATTTACGTCGTTATCTAATTCAATGTGAAGCGCAATCAATTCTACATTTGCTTCACATTAAATCAACTGAATGAGATGCTGCATTTGTGTTATCTTCAGACTGTGTCATGTGTCGGTCGGTATCAATTTTAATTTGCGATTTATTTATGTCAATCGTTTGTCTGTTGCGATTGTGAACTTTGTCCCTGACGTTGATCTAAAGAAAATACGTTTCACTGTCAAATGTATTTTCTTATCAACCGAATCCCTGATCCCATAGCTGCATATATGCTTCACATGGTCTTGAATATTTTCATTTTTTTTTATTTACATTCGCATATATTGTAAAGAAGAATTTTATCATCTCATTTTTTTTTAATTTTTTAGGCCCGAAAGGCATGTTTATTGGCCAATTCAGTAAAACAACGTGCATATCAAACGTCGAGTGTTTTGTGTTCGAAAGTTCCATTATCAAAATTCGACAATGATGTATATATGCCATATGAAAAACTATCCAGCAATTTGGAAGTCGTTAAGAAACGTTTGAATCGTCCATTAACGTTGTCGGAAAAGATTTTGTATTCCCATTTGGATGATCCAAAAAATCAGGACATTGAACGTGGTACATCATATTTGCGTTTGAGACCCGATCGTGTTGCTATGCAAGATGCCACCGCCCAAATGGCCATGTTACAATTCATTTCGTCCGGTTTACCACGTGTTGCTGTTCCATCAACCATCCATTGTGATCATTTGATCGAAGCTCAAATTGGCGGTGACCAAGATTTGGCACGTGCCAAATCGATTAATGAAGAAGTTTACAAATTTTTGGCTTCAGCCGGACAAAAATATGGTGTCGGTTTCTGGAAACCGGGCTCAGGTATTATCCATCAAATTATTTTGGAGAATTATGCTTTCCCGGGTTTGTTGATGATCGGTACCGATTCGCATACACCAAACGGTGGTGGATTGGGCGGTTTGTGCATTGGTGTCGGTGGTGCTGATGGTAAGATGATTTGATTATTATCGCGATATCTAATAAATGAAATATATAAAATTTTCTAAATCAACCGTTTCATTTTTGTTTTGCAGCCGTCGATGTAATGGCAGACATCCCTTGGGAGCTGAAGTGTCCAAAAGTTATTGGCGTTCACTTGCATGGAAAAATCAGTGGATGGACATCACCAAAAGATGTTATTCTTAAGGTTGCTGATATTTTGACTGTGAAAGGTGGCACTGGAGCCATTGTTGAATACTATGGCAAAGGTGTTGATTCGATTTCATGCACTGGTATGGCTACGATTTGTAATATGGGTGCTGAAATCGGTGCAACTACCTCAACGTTCCCATTTAATGGTCGTATGGCTGATTATTTGAAAGCAACTGGCCGTGATGGTATCGCTGGTGAGGCTACAAAATATCAAACCAAATTGTTGACGGCTGATAGTGGCGCTCAATATGATAATGTTATTGAAATCGATTTGAATAAGCTGGAGCCACATGTAAATGGGCCATTCACTCCAGATTTGGCTCATCCAATCAGTAAATTGGGTGAAAATTCAAAAAAGAATAATTACCCAATGAATATAAGTGTTGGTTTGATTGGTTCATGCACAAATTCATCATACGAAGATATGGGTCGATGCGCTTCAATTGCCAAAAATGCAATGAAACACGGCGTCAAATCGAAAATTCCATTCAATGTCACACCCGGTTCGGAACAAATTCGTGCTACAATCGAACGCGATGGAATCGCTGAAGTTTTCAGACAATTCGGTGGCACTGTAAGATTTTAGATTTTTATTGCTAGTTATTTGCTGGATTGACAAATAAATGATTATGATTTTTAAATTTTAGGTTTTGGCTAATGCTTGTGGTCCATGCATCGGTCAATGGGATCGTAAAGATGTCAAGAAAGGTGAAAAGAACACCATCGTCACATCATACAATCGTAACTTCACTGGTCGTAATGATGCTAATCCAGCTACGCATTGCTTCGTTACCAGCCCTG
The DNA here is from genome assembly GCA_000149185.1 of Mayetiola destructor. Lineage (NCBI taxonomy): Eukaryota > Metazoa > Arthropoda > Insecta > Diptera > Cecidomyiidae > Mayetiola > Mayetiola destructor. The sequence continues at coordinate 36,365 of GL502433.1, forward strand.
AAATGGTAACAGCTTTGTCAATCGCTGGACGACTTGATTTCAATCCATTAACCGATTCACTTAAAGGAACTGACGGCAAAGCATTCAAACTTGAAGCACCATTTGCTGATGAATTACCAAGCAAAGGCTTCAATCCAGGCAGTGATACTTATGCTGCACCACGAAGTGTAAGTGGTTCAATAGCACACCCAATTCTTACGAAAACGTATTCATTAAAAATTATTTTTTGTATTCCATTAGGATGGTTCAGCTGTGAAAGTTGATGTCGATCCAAAAAGTCAACGTCTTCAATTATTAGAACCATTCGATCCTTGGGATGGCAAAGATTTAACCGACATGACTATTTTGATCAAAGTAAAAGGAAAGTGTACAACCGATCACATTTCAGCTGCCGGTCCATGGCTCAAATATCGTGGTCATTTAGACAATATTTCAAACAACATGTTCATCAGGTGAGTTTCGTATTCCGAAGAGAGCCTTTCAACTCGCACAACTTTTTATTGGTAAAAAATGTTTGTTTTTTCTTTTCTTCGATTTTTTAGTGCCATCAACGCCGAAAATGGTGAAATGAACAAAATCAAGAACCAATTGACTGGTGAATATGGCGCTGTTCCAGATGTTGCCCGCTACTATAAATCGAAAGGTGTTAAATGGGTTACTATTGGTGACGAAAACTACGGTGAAGGATCATCACGTGAGCATGCTGCTCTTGAACCACGTCATCTTGGTGGTCGTGCCATCATTGTCAAATCATTTGCTCGTATTCACGAAACTAACTTGAAAAAGCAAGGCATGCTACCACTTACATTCGCCAATCCAGCCGATTATGACAAGGTAATAATTGAAATAATATTGTAGTAATAATTTTCCAACAATCACCAGAGTGAACAGCATACGGTTCTAACCTATTCCGATTTATTTATAATATTAACAGATTCAACCAACCGACAAAATTTCACTTCTTGGCTTGAAAAATTTGGCCCCAGGCAAACCAATCGATGCCGAAATAAAACATGCTGATGGATCAGTTGAAAAAATCAAATTAAATCATACAATGAATGAACAACAAATCACGTGGTTCCAAGCCGGCAGCGCCCTTAATCGCATGAAACAAGTGGCAGCTCAAAAATAAGCAATCGGACAATTAATTGTTTCCATAAGCCAAAACACCAAAACGCCATCTATATTATATATGTGACAAACATTTGTCACAGGCCAATCAGATTCGTTGAATTTTATCCAGTGCATGAAATAAACTCAATTTGTTAAATCATTTAATAAAACTAGGAAAAATTGCATCCAATGCGAAAACATCAATCGAACAGAGATGAGATAGAGATGTTGGAAAATGTATACGAATAATTTCCACATCGGAATTTATTCATTATTCAATAAAAAAAATTTAAATAATAAACCAAAACTTTGGTTCGTTTTATTTCTTTATTGAAATATTAAACTAAACTTCCCCTCGAGTAACTCAGTTAGAATACGGGTTTAGTTCTAGGCCTCGAACAAAGTCATCCAAACGAATTGTGATACCAGTAAGTAAAATCGTAGTTAATGAATGTCATCAATTAAAATAACGAAATTTTTTGTATAATTTCTTTGGTGATATTTTAAGAATAATTTAGAGACGACGGGCAATATAATTTTGAGCACAGTTCGATATTATCATCCTATGACTTATTTATTTTTGCACTTCTCAAACCAAATGACGTCCGATTATACTTTCTTTCATATGAACAAAATTCCAACGCCAAAAAAATGTTATCTGTCTTCTAAAGTATTTGGTATGCAGTGTACATATGAAGTTTCAATAAAATGCAGATAAGAAAATTAAAATGATTTAAAGTCAGCAACAAATTATCACAACGTCAATTTGTTCAGTGTTCCGTTGCTGCATCAAACGTTGAATAAAACACTTTCGTGTCACGTAATTCTTTTCACGATAATCAATCGTTCTTTTAACGATACCAATCATCAATTCGATTTTTTTTTTAGTGTTCCGAACGGAAAGGTTGGTTCAATATATGGAACACCTTTTCGTTCCCAATAGCTATACGCGTATTGGATAAAAAGCCAGACGAAAAAAAAAATGTTGGAAGCAATGAAAACTTGTGCTGAAGCCATTTTCTGGATGTCTAAGGTGTAAAGTTTCAATAAAATGATGACATCGAACATTAACCTAAACAAATTGCAATTTTATATATCAAAGAATAACGCTCACTCAGTAATTGATTCGAATTGAACACAATTGGCTTATCTATAATAATAATACAAAAATAATTCAGATAATACGTTGAATTTTATTATAATGATCCAGTTAAATTAAATCGAAGATTGTAGATTAGGCGATTGCATGTAAATCAAATAAGTACAAAACTCAAGCGTCAAAACAATATGAAATTGGCTATCATTTCGCGATCTTGAGTATGATTTATAGAATCATAGATTTGATTTCATTAATAACAGTATTCGCCATTTCGGGTTTCTGTATAACACTGTTTTGATTGTCATAGCGGTAGACGATCAAATCATCGCAATTTTAATATTCCTTCGAATGATCTGCACATTTAATAAAAGTCTATCATCATTGTTTACGGAAACAAAAATATATGCAAATATGATAAAACAATGAGAACTGTCAACTTCTTCAAGGATTTTATTGTAATTCTTCGATCAATATACAAATTGACAACAAACATATAAATAATCTATTGACGTAAAATTACTTTCAAATTGACGCCATTTTTGGGGGCTTTAGCCGGTGAAATCGGGTCAATTTCTAATTCTCGATTTTTGTGTTCGTCACCCAATTCAAATTTGAATTTTTTCAACATGAGAATGACGCCAATTTTGGCCTGTAATTTACCCAATCGTGCAGCAATGCAATTCCTCTGGCCTTCTCCAAATGCCAAAAATGGCATTTCAAGAAACGTTTTATTGCCATCGAATCGCTCTGGAATGAATTCATTTGGATTTTCAAAATATTTTGGATCATAATGAATTCCACTGGCACTGAACATCACATATGTCCCTTTTTCAATTACTGCATTTGAATTCGCTATTTTGTAATCCTTTGTGCATTCTCTTGAGAAAAAACCGAATGGAGCGTGCATGCGCAATGTTTCTGTAAAAAAAAAAATGAAAATAAAAATGTTCAAAATATTTGATACTTCAAAAATAGAATCTATTATGTATCTGGAGGCAAACCTTCAATGCATTTCTCCATGTACTTCATTTCAGCCACAGCATCATAGGTTAATTCGCCATTGTAGCTTTCGAGAACCGTTGCGATATCTTCATACGCTTTATTTTGTATGTCTGGATTTCTCGCAAGTTCATATAAACAAAATGACATTGTTGTTGAATTCGATTCGAAACCACCAATGAAGAATAAATGCGCCTGTGCTGCCATTTCCTCTAAGCTCATAAATTTTTCACTTTTTCCAGTTTTCGTTGTCCAGTCCGTATTGTCTTGAATTTTTTCACCGTTTCGCACTTGCATCAAAAGTTGAATAAAATCTTTTCGCGTTATGTTATTTTTTTCACGATATTCCAATGTTTGTTTCACTGCTTCGATCATAAAATCACCAACATCTTTATCAGCAAATCTACTTCTAAATAATTTTCCCAGTACTGGCGTCAGAAAAAATGCTATGCTACGCAGACCATTTGTCACATTTGAATCGAAAAATTTGCGTCCATATTTTCGGAACTCGTTATCGGGTTCTTTTAAACAGTCAATTTCGATTCCAAAACCTACAGACGCGATCACATTCGTGGCAAATCTAGCAAACATCTCGCGCACTTCCACTGATTTACCGCTATTTGCCTCTTTTATTATAAATTCCTCTAATGAATCACCACATTTAACAATTGTTTCAAACATTCCTTTTAGCTTTCCGGATGTGAATGCAGGCGAAAGTTTTGTACGTGAATGTCTCCATTTTTCATTGGATTGAACCAACATATTATTTGCCATTGGATCCACGTCCATGTTGACATGCCAACCTCGATTGTGAAAGCTTGAAAAATCTTTGATCAAAATGTCACGAATAAGAGCTGGATCCCGTATCAAAATCGATGGTCGCAACAATGAATACATTCCAATGAATGGTTCGGTTGTCTTTTGATACATTTCCTTCAACTCTTCGGCAAGTAAACTTTTTTGTAGCAATGTTTTTTTGAATGTTCCAAATGGAAAAGATGGTTCAATATATGGAATTCCTCTACGTTTCCAATAACTATAAGAGTATTGAATATAAAGCCAGATGGATCCAAGCAATATTGAGAATAATGCAACAACAACTAATGCTAAAGCCATCTTTAGAGCGTTTGAAGTGACCGAAGTACAAAACGAAACTGAATCTATCGCACAAAAGTTTCTCTATTTATTTGTTTTGAACTCTATTCGGAAAAATACACACAACAAATACACAATTCACATCGGTTCCGTTAAAACAAAAATTGTTATTCACTTGAGAAGCACAGAAAGAGAAAGATAAAAACTGTATTTGTGAATTTTGCTTAATCTATTAAAGTAATATGTTTCTCAATTTTATTAGTTCCTTTCATTCATTTTCGTCTTTTGGTTTGTTTACAATCGAAAACGTGTTTGAATAATCAAAACTAGAAATTTTGACAGGAAAATTATCCGCTAAAGTTGATTTCTTTTATCAATCACTTTTATATCTTTCAGAGACGAACACTAAACTACTGTATTCTCAAGTCGATAAGGAACGGAATTTGAAACCTGAAATATTTCGGTGGTGCCCTCAACCTAATTGAATTTTTCGCAATCGGGGAAGAGTTCACAAATCCAATTTTTAATGAAAATTTTATTTATTTTTTATTTTCTCCTACTTTTTTTATCGCGTCATAAATGAAAATTATTAGGTTTTATGTTTCGAATTTTATATTTAAACAATTTTTAAATTGCACGTGTATCAAATATGTCAACTCATCATATGAAATGTATTGGGTGCGAGGTAGATGGCACCACTTAAAAACGACTTAATATTTGATCCATATTTTCAGCATTGAGAAAATAGGTTAGGTGCATTCATTTCCTAAAATGTATATATGTATGTCCCATCGGCTCGAATCCGTATTTTTCGAATGATCGTGATGAGTGTTCCGATTCAAAAACTCCAGCATAAATATCGTGCCCCATTCCGGCAATTCTTTCGACACATATTTCGAAATGAGTGTACTATAGCAATGACCAAAATTATCAGCATTTGTTCGTAATGCACCAAGCATACCAGTCGGAAACTTTACATTTCAAGAGAAATATTAGTTCAGATGGAGTATGGATGCTAGTAATATTTATCATGTTATTGACTCATCTAAAAAGCCATGCAACTAAATTTCTATCATTTTTCTTTTTCGTATATTCTGGAAGTAAAAGTAACGTAATAGCTCGATTTTGAAAAAATGATGGGACTATGTTAATTTTTCGTTTCGTAGCCAGGAGATTACGAAAAATCATATTTTGGAATGCTGTCAGAATTTTTTTGAAAGTTTTCGTGTATCTGTCTGTATGTTTTTGATAAAGCAAAATTTAGCTCGATATATTAATTGTACGTAGCTCCAAATTTTACAAGGTTGTAGCCCCTGTCGAAACGATAAACGTATCAGCAACAAAATTTTGAAAATAAAAATTTAAAAAAAAAGGAAATTTACAACTAATGGAGTTCAATTTTAACTTTTTATGTATGGAAAAGCTAGTGTTGGACCGCCAACAATTTATTAAATGCTCCAATATTAACATTATACCTAGCCATTCGTTGGTTATTAAATATGGGCCAAAGAGATCAGATTGTGATGAGGCCATACCGAGGGGGAGGACACCAATTTTTTCAAGATGGCGCCGGTTGTTTTTTATTTGGTGATAAGAAGCAAATTTCAATACTTACTTTGTCAAAACAGTGGGCAGTAATAAAGCAAATTAACGTCATTCGCAATCTATTCAATGCAAACATGTTTTATCGCTTTCTCAATTACTGACTGGAATCCAACGCAAATACTAAGGAATTCATAACCCCTGGAATATAGTATATACCCCTGGTTATGGAACACTTGTTGTGAAATATGTTCCAAAAAAAATTGCTGGGACACGATATTTATGCTAGAATTTTTGAAGCGAATCCACCATCACAACGATTATTCGAAAAACTTGGATTCAAGTCGATTTGCGAAATTCATTGGATTACAACGAAAGTCAACTGAATTTCGAATGATCATTGATCATTGATACTTCTGTTCAGTGTTCATATTGCATCCATTATCAGGCGAGGAGTATGTTGGTTATTGCCTGTTTATATGTATAATAATGTGATTAAACAGCCACCACTTGTAGCTGCGTTTGCCTGCGTTGTCGACTTTGTGATACGACACTCAATTGCATACTGCATACATATTTGTGGAACGTCGCTCACGACAAAGTTTCAATATCATCCGGAATATACAGTTCCTGGAGAATTGGCCAATTGTTCCGTCTATTTTCTGCCAAGCGAATGAACATTATTATCGTTCCCTCACTGAAAGTCCCTGCTTTGTTGGCTGATTTGCAGCGACGCAAATATCACTTTATTTTTATTCTTTGTTCTCAGTTAACATTATATCGAAAAAACTTGATTTCTTCATTGAATATGTAAAGTGTTGTAAATCAATGTCTGTATTTTGGCAAATGTGAGTTCCATACATATGCAATGCGTATGTGTGCATTGTGCATCATATGTGGACTTGTCTTTTGTTTCTATGTATTTCATAGCCGATACTCTTTGAGTAAGTTAACGAAAACGAAGCAAACACAGCTACAATTGGCGGATTAAACATCATATCATTATGATTAAACGTCATATCATTATATATACATATAAACAGACTACATCTAGCACATTCCTTGCCTGTGCATTATTATTATATTATCAGCACTGAAATGACATGAGCAAAACCAATATCAAGTTTGTTGTTGTCCTAATGATGTCAGATTCGTTCATTCGCC
>GL502435.1:0-14111 GCA_000149185.1 Mayetiola destructor
TTGTATTGAACATAAGCTAAAGGAAAGCGACTTCATTTTGGAACTTAGGCACAACGTTGAGATTCATTATTATTATTATTATAAATATTTTTAAATTGTCCCGGGTCGCATATATATGAGAGGCGCCATTTTTTAGCCCATTTTTGATACTCTAATGTCCGCTGAGTTTATTCGCTTATATTATAATTATGACTAACTGATTCGTGGTTGTTGGCTTCACCAAAAAATACGATTTGAAGTATTTTAACTTATTCGATTTAGAATTGTACGATGGAACACTCCGAAAATGTTGTTCTCTGTTACTTACTTCTTACTTTGTTTTCACTAAATAATAATGACCAAAATCGCATAATTTTGTTATTGAGCTGAATATTATGAGTAATAATTTAATTTATCTCTAGAAAATTGCCATATTTGAACTAAACAAAAACGATCTCATTCTGAAACAGCGACATAACGTTGAGCTTCATTATTTTTCTTATTGTTATTATTTTTGAGGTGTTCTAGGTTGCATATAGAAAGCAGGCGCTGTTGTTGAGCCTATATTTAATGATCTAATGCTGGGTGAATCAGCTATTATTATGATGATGCCTAAGAAATGGATCCTGATAATTGTATTTCAACAAATACCACAATCCTGAGTCTCGCGGTTTTGTCCATTATCGGCTATTGTTTAAGCTCTAGGCATGAGCCTTTAATATTCATCGAAAATTGTATTCAGGATCTGAGTTTAGAGTTTAGACTTACAACCGAAATATAAGACTTTACCTCGCAATTATTATATTAAGTAAGGAACCCAGCGGGCATTAATGTACCAAAATTAGACAAAGAAAAAATAGCGTTTTTTTTTTTATATTTCAGTTCAATGTTCCGACGTTTGGATGTGTCGATTTGGCCATTTTGTTCTTTTAAATTGAACAAGCAATGTCTTTTTCATCGGGTTACTGATACATATAATCTTTCGGTTGGGCAACTTAAACGATTACATATTGTCTATTAATAGGGTTATAATCAAGTTGTTAATAAGTTGAGGTTGATGAAAAAACCGAAAAAAAAACCGTAGACTGTGAAAGAGCCTCTCATAGTTAAATATGAAGGTATCATATAATTATAAAGACTAGCGGCATTCAATGCTATAAATAATGATCACCTGAAAAAGTTGAACTAATACTATTCGACATAGAATCGTTGTCATCATAGTGGCATTGCATTGATTTACCTACGACTTTTGAACGTATTGGTACAGCAATGAGTGTATTTCTATGTCATTTTATGTGCTATATGCCTGTTCATAGGAATAATGAAAAGTGCAAATGTGTATAGTGCCTATCCAATAAACACTTATTACTTTACCAACACATTCAGATGTATAAATAAAGGTAAATCAATGCAACGCCATTATGATGTATTTCTAAAAGTAAAATTGTGTGGCAATATCAGATATAATATCAGAAGTTGATTCCTGGTTAACATCAATGAAGGATTTTGATTTATCGTTGGCTACTGGATACAAACTATTTATTTATGATATGCATTGTAGTTAAGGAGAGGCTGAAATGTGATCTCTTCAGATTGAAGCCAATTTTATTTCGTTGAAAGTTTGATATTTACCTAGAAAAAAAACTTCTGCGGTGAATAGCAATGAATATTGCAATCTATCATAAAATCAACATTCATCAGCAGAGCCCAATTTCAAAAATGTGCTTCAACACAAATAAAACTTTAAATTGGCATCTTAATCATTAATGTCAACGATATTGCCAAAAAATATGATAATAGTAATCAAATAGATGCGACGTTCTTTCAAACATATTTGTAAAAAATCTTTATTTTTTTGTTAATATTAAATAAATCCATCGTACACTCTGGTTACATCATAAAAATTGTCGTTTGTCAGCAATGTGTATACAATATCGTGATTGTATCAAATTTCAGAACAGGTCGATGAAAAATAAAGATGTTTAATCGCATACATATCGTACTAAACAAATTTTTCTAAACATTTATAGACGATGTAAATGTCAATTCAAAAGTGCTTAATTTATTGAGAGCCGAACCGTTCTTATTTCTTATTGCAAACAATGCGTTGAGCGGTTTGTATTCATAATGCGCAAAATATGTGTGAAGATTAAAGTGAAGAAAAAAAACGTTCATTTTGGATTGAAACACATTCAAAGAGGAAGGATGACCAGAAACATAACACAAACTGTAATTAACACATTGTCAAACAAATAATATTATTCAATATACCGATCCGATTTGTTTAACTTCCAATAACTCATCAAATTTACCCCAATTCAAATTTGGATTGAAGCCTGAATCAGCCAAAAAAAAAAGAAAATCCGAACTTTGTTATTTAATGCGCCTTTTGGATCCGAACTTTATTGAGAACAATACTGCTGTAAGAATTTTTTTTTCTCTTCGATAAATAAAGAATAAAAATGATTGAAGAAATGTATTCGTTAGGCAGTGGAGCCGAGACCAGATTATTCATTATTCATGTTATGCGCGCTCGGTGCAAATCATTTACGCATTATTTTCAAAATATGAGTCACTAAAATACAGTTATCGTCTTTGTTGAAATAATTCGTTATTCATATTGTACAATGTACATACACTTAAAACATCGTTCAAAATGTGTATTTGTGAGTTGTGTATGCGACACAGATGTTCCATTTCTCTTTATCGCATAGCTATTACATGCTATGGAGATCAATACATATATCTGTTCCATTCGCTCTTAATCCATGGTTATTTATCACCACTTTTGATGTACAGCATCGACTGTGTTCCGCTTGACCATTCGATTGCTATTCAGTGAATACAACGTTCCAGTTATCGAGCACATTTAAAACGATGAAGTTTTGTTTATGTCGAAGAAATCATTGTAAGAACACATAACCCAATTAATTTCAATGATCACAATAATAAAAACCATTTTTAAACTTTTGGCTCCTTGTGGGAAAAAAATCCAGTTAATAGTTTTGTGACTTTTTCCAACACCAAAATCGTCGATATTTCAGTAGTTTATCGTTTGCATTTTCCATGAAAAATTTGTGACATTTTGTGACGTAATTCAAATCAAACATAACGTTTGGATGCAAAAAAAAAAATTCAGTTTTTGTGCACAGATGAACATACGCACTGAAACCCTAAACCAAAGTAATCAAGTTCTTATGATATCATAAATAGTTACATATATAAAACAATAGTGTTCGGACTTCATTTATGAAAAAAAAAAAAAAAAAAAAACAAACTGAAGAAAGCAAACACAAACAAGTATTTGTGTAATTGAATCGAATCATGGTGAGCCCCCGCAGTGAGTTTATCGCATTTGGTTATTTTATTCTTCAATTCAAGGTGACTTTGATCAAATATTTTTCAATACTAAATCATTAAAACATTCGATTTCATTGGAATACAAATCATCAGCGGTGTTTGATATTTGCATCGGTTTTAATAAATTATTATGTTAAGCGATTTGGAATAATTTGTAGTTATCCGAAATTATTCAAGAGATGATAATCTTCGCTATTGTTATTTTTAAGTTCATTGTCATTAATAGCAATCCGCAGAGCCCTGTTATATTTTCCTATAGCATTGACAGTGCAATTTGGCACCGAAAGTCCAATATTCAAAAAAAGTTTATCAATGAGTATAAAAATTCTCATAGTTTTCGGAAATTTGATTCCTCATTTATCTTTTTAGAAGCGAAAAGTAGAATAGCTTCCCCATTAAAATTTTAAAAAATCATCACCACAAATCTAAAAAATAGAATCTGGATTTCCTCAAAAAAAAAAGAAAGTTTCTCTGCGTGGTTTGTTCTTTTTTAAATCGCAATAATTTTGAAAATCAATTCCCAACATTTGAACCGACTCAAAATATTTCGATCCAAGACAAAAATTATAAAATTGAACGCATAACGAAAATTTTCTGGAAATAATTCCTTACTGCTTCTCGATCCGTCGCTTAATTTGTTGATATTATTATTTAAAACTACTGTTTTTTTATGGTCTGTTAAGATGCAATTAGGCATTGGCAGGTAATTCATTATTCATTAAATCAGATTTGTCAAATTATCATAGAAAATATCAAGAGACTCTTAAGATATAAAATTCATATAGGGCAGGCTGTGAAAAATACATAAATGATAATGTGTATTTTCATTACTCGGTTCAGTGGCGCCCATTGATGTGACCCGCCTCATTTTTATGCGATCTAGTTTCTTGAACACAAAATTCGATATAAACCTATTGAATTAAATTCAACTTGATATTGAAAATATAAATATATGACTGAGAAAGAGTTAAGAGAATGAAGAAGAAGAAGAAGACAATTGAACACAATGAAATTGGAATGATGAGAATGTACCGCTTTTCATATGCCGCCAAATGTATTTGTGTAAATCATAAAACACACACATTCATAAATGTACTAACTTTGGTATATTGTTCATGTGAACATTTTCGGTCGACATGCATGGCCAAGTTTATGATGATACATTTGACATCGTCTTGAATTGAAAAAGTCTTAAAAAGATAATAAACTGGACAAAACAGAAAAGTATCCTCATTTCATTACATATTCTTGAAATTAATACGTGATAAATGGCTGGAGTAGTTCAAAGTTATTATTTTGTATTAATAATAATAACTCCATTCGATCAGAAAACCAAAACCGAAAAAATAAGAAATGAATAAAACGATTCATTCGATTTTGCGCGATGAACTCAAACAAAAAACAATCATGTGTTCAAATCACTTTTGTGACGTATGCGCAGTGTGCATAGACTACTGTGCAGCACAGTTACAATTGGACACACACCACTGAACGTTTTTTTTCTTTATTCAATTCTTTGTACTCATCTCATCAAAATCTCTTTCTCCCTTGCTGAATGCTCTTTGATTGTATTGAATTGCGTAGTGTGAACTATACTAGCATGCGTTATGCGCCAGGCTCAAAAATATAATACAATGTAATGTAAACGGTAAACGCACAGTTGAGTGATAGCTTTTGCATTGAACATTACAAGAAATAATTGCTGCGCATATTTACAAAATAAAAAGTTTGAAGCCTAATAAATTAAAAAACGTAAAACAATAATATTTTTGGAGCAAATGTAAGTTTTAAGATTGAAAGACATTTTTTATCATCAGGGATTACGGCTCAATAAGAAACAACAATTACAATTTCAAATGGTTCCGATTCGATTACTGGAGTTTTTTTTTTTAAATCACATTTCTTTATCGTATTTGAAATTGCAATCAAATTGAAATCAATTAATCGTTCAGAATGAAAAATAAGCCATACTATCGATCTCTCTATATTTGATTCACTTTCAAATTCGATATTCGTTTGTCATTGATACACAAAAATTGTGCGCAATTAACTTAGTTGGCCGTTGTATCCTCTCTGTCTCTTTTGCTCTTTCTATTTGTAATGATACATTTACAATGTGCAGAGGCTAAAACTAATACATTCGTTTCTATTGATTTTTCACCATTCTTTCCGTGGGATTTATGTGGAAAACTAATAAATAATTATAGGAAACTATAATATAATAATAATCTGAATACAATATTTTCGATTAATATGTGATAGAAAAAATCGGGTAATGTTTTAAATTTCAATTGGTTTGATTTGTCTATGTACTCAACCATATGATATATTCAATTTCAAGTATCTTATTGGTGATTCCCATGAATTGTCGTGATCAGAAATTTGACTCAAGCTTTTCTTTCATTTAATTGACAACTTATCCTCATTGTCGAATGAAATATATTCCAAAACAAAACGTTATTATTCTGTGGCAGAATAAAAATATATAACACACAATAATAGCAGATAAATAAATAGCAGAATATTGGCAAAAATTTATTGTTTATTAAATTCATATTTCAGTTAACTAATAAGCAATTACAAATCGGTCTGTAAGATGAACATTTGGCACGAATCGAATGATTATCCTATTATTATCGAACATACAAACCAATCTCAGTCCATTGATGAATGTTTGGAGAAAATATATTTTGTCTTTTACATTTTTTGAATTATCATATTCCGATGAGAGTTTATCTGTTATTCAAACGAAATCATCAGAATGATTGACGCCTAGATATTAATGGATATTTCATATTGATTTGTTGTATATAAAACTTTTCATAGTTTTTATGGAATTAATAAAAAAACAAGCGAAATTAGTACCTATTAATATTGTTTCAACCTCTTATTTCCAGTGCATAATTCGGTGAAACTGTAATTACGTTACAAATGATCAGCAGATAAAGAATCGTCCATCAAAAAAACCACTTATCATTGCGTGTTTTCATCTTAAACTGTGATAATCAAATGTCCTTAAAAAAGTAGACTATCCGTAGAAAACTATCGATTTCAAGAAACTTAAAACTACCCAAAACAAATTTGTCGATTCAAAGAAGAGAAGTGAACTGCTTACCGACGGATTGTTAAAAAGAGACAATATCAGACGACAGCACTGCATTCTTGTACGAAAATATCCAAGGATACGTAAAAATCCCGAAACGAAATCTTCAATCAAAAAAGTGGTTAAGCATTTGCCAGCAGAATCTTTGAAAATAATCATCATAAAAGCTTCAGAAAATATCACAAAGAGTTAAAAATATTCAAAGGTGAGTTCAATGCCAAAAAAAACTATTATTAATCCAGGACGATCACAATTTTCTGAATGTCCAAAATAAACTAAACACTCATTCGATTCAAATGCATTTTCTGAAACCAGCAAGTTGTACTTGGTATTCGTTCATATTTTGTTATTTCAATTTGACTGTTTATTTATTCACTCTAAAGATTTTTTCGCTGCTTCAACCTGTTAAATTGGTTAAAATATCGAATCCATAATCTGATTCTTTACACTCGTTTTCATTCAAGAATTCTCATTGGAAATGAAATGAAATCACACAGTCTTCTAAAAAGCGAATGAAATTGATTTTATAATAAGTGAAACGTTTGTAATTCAATTAAGATGCACATGTTGAGCCATTTAGCTATGAGATAATTAATAAATGTGGCGTAAGGTATCTGAAATTAATAACTGACAAAGAGAAAAATAATAATTCGACTGCAATGAGACTGTCCTCTTTTCCTGTTACACATACAAAGGACCATCCATTCGATTGAATTTTTGAATATATTAAATATTCAAATTAAATGGCATTGCTTCATTAAAAATATTCTGAATTTCAAATCTTATAAAATTCAAATGATACTTACTCTCCACATTTGTTTAATTCAAATGAATTGCATAATATTCGTATGACCTTGCGCATAAATGTACAATGCTTTTCTTTTCTATATAGAATCAATCAAATGTTACTTGAGATGCATTTAATATGCCTTGTGTCTTGTTTGGAATAATCAAAATAAAATCATATGCACAATGAACGATAGAACTCATTATTTAACATTTATTTGTATGTGTTCATTGATCACTCAGTGCTCAGTTTGATGTTTGCCGCCAATTGTTACGCATTATTGAATGTTTATTATTATTTTTTTATTAAACAGGATCAGATTTGATTGGTTTATATGACATTTTTTCAATGAATATGTCACTTATTTATTTTTGTTTCATTCGACTAATTCATCATAAGCATTATTTTTTTTCGGCTGCTGGCTATCAGTAGAATAATCATTGTAAAACTCAAACAATTTCATTTTTATTCCCAAAATTTATAATATTTCATCAGTATTTGCTATCATATTCGATTTATGATTAATTTTCAAAATCAAAAGACACAAACTGTTAACAAATTCAACATTTTTGATTCTTTTACCTTGTTATTGATTTGATTTAATTTTTTATTGCAAACTTGCTAGATGAACAATTTATGTTCATGTCCACACACTTCATTAAAGTTAATTCATTTCATTTGAACTTTTTCTCCTTTTTTCATTTAACAGCCAAAATAATTGAAACAACTCTAGAACAACTGAATCGCCAAAACCGACAACAAGGAGGTGTGCCAACCGGTGAGTCAATGAGTCAGATACACATTCATCATGAAAGAACCAAATATTGACAAAAAAAAAAAAAAAAAAAGTTTTTAGCAATGAAACAACCGTTTTTGAGAACTCAAACTACGTAACTAAATATTAAGATGAAAGACTATTTGAGAGCAATATGAAATTACCTATAACATTTAGGCAAAAGGGCCATCACTTTTTATATTATGAACATTCAAAATGGCTTCTTTTCAAAAATAGTCGTAATAGGATTAGTTACTTAGTTTTTTTGTACAATTTTTTCAATGGCAATGAAGAACGATTTCAATGGCAATTGAAGAATTAATGAAAAATTGATATGTATTCCAATCAAAATGAACAGTTACTGACAAATTTACTTTATTTTCCAAAACATTCTATGTATTATTCCTCCATAGAATGACAAAATAAAAATTAGCGAATCAACCTTTTTCTTGAACAATTTAATTGGTTGCACAGTAGTGTATCCATAAATCTTTTGATTATAGATATACTGAAGATTCAAAATATCCACGATCAACATTTTTATGGCTACACAATCAAACAGATATTAGAAAATGAGCATAGTAATAAATGAAATTTTTCGATTAATCTTCCACAGTTCAATATTCTTCGCATGTCAAAGGACGCTATTGCATCGTATTTGGAACTCATTTTCTATCTGGCTTTCCATATCAATTTGTTGTAGGAAAAATTTCATGAGTTGTGAACATTAGTGAGAACATTGTGACAACTGTTCCGAGAATACTGGTCGAAAAATTAATTTTACAGAAGAAAAGTGAATCATCATTGTTCGACGAAAGTTTCACAATTTTCCATTGTACGCAAATTGACGCATTTGTTTTGATGTGATTTAATTTTAATTTGTCCGCTGAAATCTTCCAATTAAATGAATGAAATATCGACAAAATGGATCCTGTAAGCTATGAGAATGAAAATAATTCCGCCTCTTCATCACACGAAACCAATCAAGTTCGTATTCAAAAAGAAATTCATATTTATTTATGACAGATGATAATAGTTAACCACACTATATTGCCGTGAGCTTTGTTCCAAAAAATTATTTTTACAAAAAATTCTCATTGGAATATTTCAAAAGAAGAATACTCTTTCATTAAATTGAAACCACTTGGAAATGGAAGTCGTGATCTCTTTATTTTTATGTCGAGTATGATCAATTTTCAACAATTTGAAAGCACGTTCTTCATGCTAGTTATCCAAATGAAAAAGCCGAATTGACTCTTATCTATAATTAAGAGAATTTTATATTAAATGTCATATTACAAGATATTTTATTTCTCGTTATTCAGACAGAATATTCCATGGGAATTTTTCTTGAATATTTTTTTGAAACAGAGTGCTTCTGAAATTCATTCGATCCAAAATTCGTACTCGCGTATCATGTACATTTGAAATGTCAATGCTTGTCGGTTCCATATTGAAAGACGGATGAAGACTGAGCCTTCAAGTTTCACCATTCATATTTCATCTTTTATATGAAATGCAATTTTTATTCTCAGGACATTGGCACTAGTCAATTTACTATTCTTCCGAAGAAACGTTTAATGCCACAGAAAATAATGGAGCAAGTGTCGAACGACTCCGATGAGGAAAAACATGTGGAACGACAATTTCGCAAAAAGATGTCCGATCAAAAAAATCGTTTGAAACTGCAAAGAAAATTGTCGATGCAAGGAAAATTTGTAAAACGATTAAATGCCCAAAAAAATCATCAGGTTGAGATGAAAAAAAAACTCACTGATCATCACAAAGCTTCAGAAAATGTCAGTAAGTGCGATACTAACAATACTAACAATACAGGCCGATCAAATCTTTCGACTCATTCTCTGTGGAAAGAATCCAATACTGATCATCAAAAAGCTACGAGCAATAATACCAAGAAATATAAAATATTTAAAAGTAAATGCAATGCTGGCAAATCTTTTGAGATAGGCCGATCCATGGCTTCGACTCAGTCTCCGCGAGCATTAGCTAGTACTGATCAAGATTCAAACACCGAAAAATCGAATGTGATTGCGATTTATGATTTCGATCCAAACGATCCAAACGATCCTCCTCGTCAAACCGAAGTTTCCGAACGAAAGGATGAGCTTATTGAAAGCAAATCTAAAAGAAAAATTTTTATCGGACAGTCATCATGCATGTGTAAAAATGAATGTGCGAAGCGAATCGACATCTGTAGGCAATTACAGTTATTTGAACTTTATTATGAATCGCTCACTAATTGGCATCAGCGAACCATGTTTTTAAGAAAGAATGTTTTTCGAATTAAAAAAGATACGGAGTACTTGAATCCCCGCGTGCCAATAAAGGATAAAGCGTTTGAATATGTTTACAATTTATCAGATGATAATGGAGATAATCAACAGGTATGCATGTCGTTTTTTACAAAACTATTTCAATTGGATCGGACTGTAATCCGAAAGGCCATTGAATCTGAAAAGTCGAATCCAGTGGGCACAGATCGACGCGGAAAATATCCCAAAAGAATGATTAAGGCAACAGATATTGAGCTCATTAAAACATTCATCGGAAAATATCAGACATACGAATCGCAATTCCATTCGTGTAAGAAAAATAAAAAATTCTTACATCCAAAATTAAACTTGATCAAACTTTATGACCAATATAAAGATCTCTGTGAGTTTCAAAAACGCAAGAAGGTTTCGCGAAGTGTCTTTGGAAAGATTTTCAGAGATAGCTTTGATTTGCATTTTTTCAAAGAGAGCAATCGTAAAAAATGTCTCGATTGTCGTGGAATGGCCCGAAAGCTGCGGCTACCAATAAGCTCAGTTAAACGATCAGAAATCAAGCACAACCAATTACTGCACAAACGATTAGTTCAAACAGTAAACGAGAACTTTACTAAAGATATCAAAAAGGCCAAGTTAATGGAAGACAAAATTGAAATACTTACTTTTGAAATGTGTAAGCCATTCGATTTGCCAAATATTTTTGAATATGATGATGTGAATAAGAAACGCCAGCTATGTCATGTTGATATATGATGAAGTACGTAATCGTTGTCACGCATATACATGGCCAGAAAGTGTTGCATCTAAAGGATCTTCGGAAATAACTTCTTGCATTCGAAAACATCTAAAAGAAAACCTTTCTGAAGACACAAAAAAGTTAATTCTATTTAGTGATCCTCTTGACGGCCAAAACCGAAATTTGAAAATTTCTCTGATGTTGAAGCATCTTTTAAACAAATGGCCACGTGAAAATTTACAAACGATTGAACAGAAGTATTTCGTAAGGGGTCATGCAGAGAACAAATGCAATATCGATTTCAAGATGATTGACAAACAAAGAAAACAAGTTCCCGATTTATTTATTCCCAATGACTGCTTCGATGTGATTACAGAATCTAAAAAATCAAATCCTAGATTCTTTGTCACAAAAATGGAAAAAGAAGATTTTTTGTCGCTAGATCCTCTCGTAAATCACTTCATAAAGCACGAAAATTGGCAAAAAATTAAAAACGTTGACTTATCACAACAGCAAATGATCATAAATGAACGTTGCGATCCACTCACTTTTAAATTTAAAAAGTACAGTTCGCACTCATTACCAGTGGATAAATTTTCATTACATGTTAATGACGAGAGAGTCTTTCCAGATATTGACTTACCTATTCTTTTCCCAGAAGGAAGACCTATAAGTGAATTGAAATACAATGACCTACAATATCTTGCAACAAAAATTCCGGAAGAATATCGAGATTTTTATAAAAATCTTAAATTTGAAAAAGAAACTGAATCAAAGGATTTTGCCTTATCCTTGAGAGAATCTTCGGATGAGGAAATTTCTGACCATTGAAAAAGCCAATAGCCTACTTTCAATTTGCTCGAGAAAGAAACCGAAACGACCGAACAAAAATTTAGTAATGAAATGACCAAACAAATTAAATACATGATCGTTCAATTTTGACTATAGTTTCAAGGTGTTTTGATTCACGAAAGTTGATAGCATTGGAAAGTGAAGAGTGGAAAAAAGAGATCGCATTTATTGAATCTATAGAAAAATGGAAGAACTGCTATTGAGACTTCTTCAAAATTGCCATTGGAATCGTTTGTAAAGAATTCGAAAATATGTGAACGATACTAATCTTACCTGAGAGAATATCTTTTTGTCATTTGTTAATTATAATTTTCGACATGGAAATTGCAAAAATATGTTATTAGTTGTAAGATAAAATCGATAGAGAATATTTGGATTTTTAAATATTCATTGAATCGATAGAATGACTGAAAAGTTGACATTGTAATCGCTTGAAAATTGCAATTGGAATCGATTATAAAAAAAATTTAAAACCATCACTGGAATTCTTAAGAATCCCATAATGAATTTGAAAACTGCCGTTTAAATCTCTATGAACTACCATTAAAAATATAAGAATCACAATACACAGTTAACATTAATCTAACTTAAGATAATAATGGATAATTATCAAAACCGATAAAGAATACTTAATGAAATATGTAAATATTTTTAAAGTTCTTCCGAATAAATATAAAAGCTTAAACAATAGCATTTACAATTTTTTCACCCAACTCGGGATATTTTGAAACTCTGAAATGAATCAACGTGAGTATATTATTCTGTAGACATTTACAATTATTTGAACAGGACGCTTGTGACCAATAAATAAAATTATCAGGACAGAAGATTCAATTTGATATTCATTTTGATTATTTATTGTAATCTTTTTTTAAATAACAATCAAAACACTGATATAACCATCAATAATATGTGATTGTACGGAACATCTGCAGAAGTGAGTATGTCCTTTGCCCATTCAATAAAATTGCTATGAAAAATAAAGCGCAAGTACGCAAAGCGCAATGAATAAGATTCAATTGTGCAAACTCGAATGAATATCCAATGCAAATCGATCATAGCCTTGGCCATAACACTGAATATCTCTTAGATTTCAATTGATTTCCAAACCACCGTGTGGCGTATTTTATGATAACGAAAAAGGTTTGTGTATTGTTTTATCATTTTTACTTTATCTTCATGATTCAGTTCATAATGAATTTGTATGAATGTACGTACGAGAATTACAGATAATAAAAGAATAAAATTTTTAATTTTTTTAAATAATATATAAGAAATAGCGAGGCATCCGAGACAAGAAGAGAAAAGAGACAAAAATTAATGAACCGAAAAAATGCATGCAAAAGAGCAGTTAATTGGAATGTATGTTATTCTGATGTTTCTTTTGTCTTAAATAAGACCTTGGCATGTTGTCAACATGGTTATGAGGTGACTTCAAATTTGTTTGTTATTTTTATAATTTTCCTCGATAGAATCCAGTAAACATGATAACAACATCGAAGCTCAACATTTGAGTCATGAATTTTTGAATGTAAATGAAATCACGATGATCATCTGATAAACAATATGATTATGATTGATCACAGAACCTGAATGATAATTTCTAAAGTTTGAATTTATTTCAAATAATTGAAATATTTTCTTTAATTTAACACAAGCAATTAAAACTAAAATCTCAAAAGTGCCGTTTTCATTTGGGCTATTTACGATCAAATAAAGTTGAAGAATAAAAAGAAAATAATATTGGAATCTTGCGATTCTCAATGCTCAATTCGAAACCAGGACATGATTTTGTTAATGTTTGGATTGACAGTGAATTCTACAATATGATCCTAGTGGCTCATTGCTCAATTCATTTTATTGGAGAATGCTCGAGAACGTTCGAGAACGTCGATATCTAAAATAATCATTATCACTGAATATGTGAGTAAATATTAATAGATTTTTTTTTTTGTATTCTGAATGATTAAAATTTTATGATTCACTATTCAGCAACATGCGTAGCATTGGCAATATTTTTTTTTATTATTGACATCCCGTGAGATAAGCACCATTCAGATATTTGTTATTCGAGGTAAAATTATGCAGCATTTCGTTTCGATTCGTTTCTGGTGCATTTTATTAATCATAAAGATATTCCAGCGAACCGCTATTTCGAAGAAATACAGCGTGATTCATATAAGTGGTGCACTACTACTAACAAATACCCGTTCAACATTGAATTCTGG
>GL502437.1:17672-28360 GCA_000149185.1 Mayetiola destructor
AACTCAGCCGGCATGCCGAAAAAGATATATGATATATCTTCCTGATAATAGTGATGAAATTTTACTTCTACATAATTGTGAAGATCATAGACACGTAGAGGTTGAAAAAACCACTAAAAGTCCACCTGCTTTATCTTGTAACATGGTGGATATGATGAGGGACTTGTATGCAAACAAAACAGCAACATATGAAATTGTTATAAATTTGATTAATCTTACGCGAAAAAAACATAATGTTTTGCTGGACGAAACGAATCCTACATACAGACAACACGAATATCAGCTGAAAAAATTTCGCAATTCAATCGTAGCACCGATTGTTAGTGTTGGCGATATTGCCAAGTTTTGTGAAGAAAACAAAATATTTCCACCAAATCAAGACCAACACTTCGTTTTAGACTATACTACTTCTTCCACCAACCAAGCTATGCACTTTAATTTTGTTATGACCACACCATTCCTTCTCAATCAATTCGCAAACCGGACAACAGTTTGCATAGATGCTACATACAAATTGAATTGGATGGGATTCCCACTGATCGTTTTTGGTACTGTTGATCGTACAAAACGATTTCACCCCTTATTGTATGGGTGTTCAACAACTGAAACTGCAGATGATTACGCTTTTGTTTTTAATGCAGTTAAAAATGGGGTTAAAAAACATTTTGAGAAGGATTTTAACCCAAGTACTATCATTCCCGATGGGGCACATGCGATTAGGAACGCATTCTTTCAAGTTTTCCCGGAAGCCAAGCTGAATATTATGTGCTTTGCACATGTTTTAAGAAATGTAACCAAGAGACCATTTACTTCGCAAAATAATAAACAGCTTATTATTGAAGATATTAAGTTATTACAGCTCGCCTGCGATAGAGACGAGTTCAATAAAATGAGCACTTTGTTTCTGAAAAAGTGGAACACATTAGAGCGCAACTTCACCAATTATTTCCAGAAAGAATGGCTTGGATCACATTGTAATTGGTTCGAAGGTGCTGCTGATTACACCCCCTCAAGGATATTGGGCAAATTTTCACCCATTTTTAAAAGATAACAAAAAGTGGTTACATTGGGTTCCCATCAAACATTGGGTCAATTTTCACCCAATTCCTTAATTGTTTTGTGATTTTATACGTGAACAACTTCAGTTCGGTCAAGCTGTCAAATTTCATAATGACATTTAAAATCACTGACGCCACAGTTTTTTGCAAGCCAATCGTGAATCAGCCGCCATATTGAGAGGAAGCATTTTCCAAACGATCCAAATTTATCGAAATCAGTGAATTTTCCATTATTTTCTAAGTTTAATTTCCGAAACAAAAGTTTGCGAAGTGATTTTTATTTGACTTTTCAATGATTCGATCAATTTAAACAAAAGGTCGTAGTGTGTTTGTTTTTCCGAATTTTTGAACATTTTGAGTTTGACCAATTTATAATAATCAGACGAATTTTGTTAGTTTTGTTTGTTTTTAGTTTTCAATAATTCGATTCACTGCGTGGCTTCGATTTACTTTGATCATTCTAAGGAACGGATATTTTCTCGATTTTACCAGTTTTAAGCTTTTTTTTTCGTTGAATTTCTATTGTAACGAGTTTTCATGAGACATTGGGCAAATTTTCACCCATTTTTAAAAGATAATAAAAAGTGGTTGCATTGAGTTCCCATCGAACATTGGGTCAATTTTCACCCAATTCCTTAATTGTTTTGTAATTTTATATATGAGCAACTTCATTTCGGTCAAGCTGTCAAATTTCACAATGACATTTAAAATCACTGACGCCACACTTTTTTGCAAGCCAGTCGTGAATCAGCCGCCATATTGAGAGGAAGCATTTTCCAAGCAATCCAAATTTATTGAATTCAGTGAATTTTCCATTATTTTCTAAAGTTAATTTCCGAAACAAAAGTTTGCGAAGGTTATTTTTATTTGGCTTTTCAATTATTCGAATAATTTAAACTAAAAGCTGTAGGCTATTCATTTTAAAACAAATTGAATATTGTAGGAAAATATTTAAACCAAATTTAAAAAGGTGAATAGAAGTTAATGACATGTATGTTCCGTTATAATTCAAAATCAGAAGCATTAATATTGCCAGAATAACGAACCATTTAGCTGAAGAAAGTTGTTTTTGATCAAACTCATAATGAGTCCAATTAAGTTATTTAATAAACAGAGTTTATACGAAATACTTGAACTCCCAAAAAGTGCCGAAATTTCAGACGGTATGTTTATTTTTGAACAATTAAATAGTATTTGAATTCTTGTTGTAAAATTTTAACTTAATAATAATGAGTTTCTTTCCCAGTTAAAAAACAATATTACAGGCTTGCACTTAAGCATCATCCAGACCGTGTGACCAGTGAAAAAAAAGAAGCAAATGAGAAATTCAACATAATACATCAAGCATATTCCATTTTATCAAGCGCTGATAAAAAGAAGGCATATGACGATGGGATGGAAATTTTCATTTCGAAGGCTACCGTTGCAGCACACTGGGAAAGTCATTTGAAAATTGTGGATGAATCCAATTTTGAACGTGCTCGAAATGAATATCATGGATCGGATATGGAAAGAGACGATATCAAACGTGAATTTAACCGTGGTGATGGTAGCATCTCCCATCTTTTGAATAACATTCCTTTCATGAGGGTGGATGATGAGCAGCGGGTCATTAGTATCATTACAGAATTAATAAAAAACGGATCATTGGATTCAATAAAAATTAAGAAGCTGCCGAGGAAGAAATATTGATGATTTTTGAGTTACTTAATCTATCAAATTCATAACGATGTTATTTCACTAAAACCACCAATGCCATTAACCAATATGTTGCACATTTTTAACCTAACGTTCATTGAAACACATTTATGTCAACAATCAGTTTTAATCGTTTTTTATGTGAAAATATTGATTGTAATGAGTTTTTATGATATATTGGCAAATTTTCACCCATTTTTAAAAGATAATAAAAAGTGGCTTGAGTTACTTAATCTATCAAATTCATAACGATGTTATTTCACTAAAACCACCAATGCCATTAACCAATATGTTGCACATTTTTAACCTAACGTTCATTGAAACACATTTATGTCAACAATCAGTTTTAATCGTTTTTTATGTGAAAATATTGATTGTAATGAGTTTTTATGATATATTGGCAAATTTTCACCCATTTTTAAAAGATAATAAAAAGTGGCTGCATTGAGTTCCCATCGAACATTGGGTCAATTTTCACCCAATTCCTTAATTGTTTTGTAATTTTATATGTGAACAACTTCAGTTCGGTCAAGCTGTCAAATTTCACAATGACATTTCAAATCACTGACGCCACATTGTTTTGCGAGCGAGTCGTGAATCAGATGTCATATTGAGAGGAAGCATTTTCCAAACAATCCAAATTTATTGAATTCAGTGAATTTTCCATTATTTTCTAAATTTAATTTCCGAAACAAAAGTTTGCGAAGGTGATTTTTATTTGGCTTTTCAATGATTCGATCAATTTAAACAAAAAGTCGTAGTGTGTTTGTTTTTCCGAATTTTTGAAAATTTTAAGTTTTACCAAATTATAATAAATAATCATACGTGTTTTGTAAGTTTTGTTTGTTTTAAGTTTTCAATTATTCGATTCACTATGTGGCTTCGATTTACTTCGATCATTCTAAAGAACGGAAATTCTCTCAATTTTCCCGTTTTACGCATAATTTTTCGTGGAATTTTAATTGTAATGCGTTTTCCATTTTTCAATCATGGGCTATTGGGCAAATTTTCACCCATTTTTAAAGGATAATTGAGTTCCCATCGAACATTGGGCAAATTTTCACCCAATTCCTTAATTGTTTTGTGATATTATATATGAGCAACTTCAGTTCGGTCAAACTGTCGAATTTCACAATGACATTTAAAATCACTGACGCCACGGTTTTTTGCAAGCCAGTCGTGAACCAGCCGCCATATTGAGAGGAAGCATTTTCCAAATTGATCAAAATCAGTGAATTTTCCAATATTTTCTAAATTTAATTTCCAAAACAAAAATTTGCGAAGGTTATTTTTATTTGACTTTTCAATGATTCGATTAATTTAAACAAAAAGTCGTAGTGTGTTTGTTTTTCCGAATTTTTGAAAATTTTGAGTTTTACCAAATTATAATAAATAATCATACGTGTTTTGTAAGTTTTGTTTGTTTTAAGTTTTCAATTATTCGGAAATTCTCTCAATTTTCCCGTTTTACGCATAATTTTTTGTGGAATTTTAATTGTAATGCGTTTTCCATTTTTCAATCATGGGCTATTGGGCAAATTTTCACCCATTTTCGAAAGATAATAAAAAGTGGTTGCATTGAGCTTCCATCGAACATTGGGCAAATTTTCACCTTTGTTTGAGTTCCTTGTATAGTCTCCTTCAAATTGATGACATTGATCTCCTCAACAGGTTATGTCGGAACCGTACGAAATATCCTCGGGCGATGATGATGAAGAGGACGAAATGGGTTCTGAATGGAACCATGAAAGTGATTCAGAACAAGAATCGGTAATGGAATCATCATCGTACCGTGAGTTGATTCAGCGCATTCTTGCTCTAGAAGAGGAAGCGAAATCGAAATCACAAAAATTGCCGTTCAAGTGTGATGGTGGTAAAAATGGATATGCTAGTCAACAGGCATTAAGCCGTCACAAATATGTGCACAAGCGGGAAAAATATAACATGCATTCTTGTATTTGTGGTATGGAGTTCCAACGTAAAGATCAACTTGATGTTCATGTTGAGCACTGCAAAGTCGTCAAATACGCAATGAACCAAAAAAAAATAAAAGGTATTGAACCGCTCTGAGTTCACAATTCACATCGTGCTTTGTCTAACACGAATCATTTTTTTGTTTTTGCAGCCGCAACTCGGGACAACGTGAAAAAGCATACATGTGGTAGAAAGGCTCCCAAACAGGGCTTTTTTGGTAATCACCTAAAAACAAAAAAGGTTTGACTGGGGTAAAATTTTACCTATAATTATTTATTACAGGTTCAAACCAAATCCCCATGAAAACCCAAATTTCACACCACGAATTGGAATCAGCCGTTCGATCAGCGAATTGTGTATCCCAAGGCAATGAGGCCGGAACAAGTGGTACAGCCCGTGTAAGATCATCTGACACGCACCGTTCTTTATGGAAAATTCCACACATCTCAAAGTCGACAACAACGAAACAAATGCGCGAATTTGGATCTCCAAGTAAGCTATCAATTCACCCATTTTTGTCGTGAATCAGCCGCCATATTGAGAGGAAGCATTTTCCAAGCAATCCAAATTTATTGAATTCAGTGAATTTTCCAATATTTAAAAAAAATTTATTCAAAATTTGAATTTTCGTTGTGTCCCTCTTTTGTTAACCCAAAATCTTTTTACTCGAGGTATGTCGCCCCAAACATGTGATCGCTCAGAAAAGAAACACTCAGCGAAACGTGGTTCGTCGAAAAACAGAGATTCATCAGAAACAGCAACGAAACAAATGCGCAAATATGAATCTCCAAGTAAGTTATCAATTGTCCGTCAGCCCATGGAAATATCATAGTTATCTATGCAATAATAATATGACAAATAAATATGTTGAGCATATCGTAGCCGCAAACAGGGATGCTTGAACGTTTTGTGTCCATATTAGTAATGCAAACTGTTTTGTGTTCGCTAACGGTGTGCATCATATTGCGAAACATAGCACAAAAGAAAGGCGCGAACCAAAAAATTTTGCTAAAACTCAGTTTGCATTACCAATACGGTCACAAAACGTTTACGCATCTCTGTTTGCGGCTACGATATGCTCAACATATTTATTTGTCATATTATTATTGCATAGATAACTATGATATTTCGATGGGCTGCAGACAATGTCTGTTCATCCATTTTTCAAAACGTTCATGTTGACTCACTATTCAATGAAGGTTGTGTAAACAGTGAAGGCGAGGACAAATTTAATTTTGAGTTGATTGACAACGATAGTGAGCTCCGAGACCGCCTATTTAACATTCTTTTCGAAAATCACTGGAATGAAGCTTTGGCATTTTTGGAACTTTGGTGGGAACGAGATGAACTTCTTCGGGATGATATGACGGCTTATACTGCCTTACACTATGATGATTCGTGGTTAAAAATATTGCGGAGCTCTTTGGAGTTCCGGCGCACTTTGGTTAACGAAGTAGTTAACAGTTTTGCTGACGAATTGGGACGATTGTTGGCTGAGAAGTCGCATGAAGATCCGGGTTTTATAATTCAATTATTCAACGGGTCAAAAATCCTTTTAAAGGAGATAACGAAAAACCTTGTTGTCAATAGCGGCGATCAAGTTCTGCAGGAAACATTGAACGACTATCCGGTGTTCCGGAATTTTGTCATTGAGACTCTGGCCAATGATTTTCGTGAAGAACTAATGAAGCCACTCCAGAAAAAATATAAAGATTCTGGCGCACTCAAATTGCCGATAGAAAGTGGTACGTAAAAAATGGCTTCCATCCAAACTCTCATTTATCGATTGAATCTCTTAAATTTGCAGGTAATCCTGTTGCAGGAAACAATAAAAATGAGGTGGCTCGATTGACATTCGATCAACTAAAAAATCTGGGAGTAGAATATGTCAAATGTCCTATATGTGATCAGCCATTTATGAATGAGAACAATTTGCAAGCTCACAGAAAAAGTCATGAATCTGTAGACTGAAACAAATGCGGATAATTTAATTTTGGTTTAAATCTAACGGCTGTTGTTTGTGCCGAACAAATTAAATTAATCAATTTCAAAAACGAAAAAATCATACAAATAACTAAAGAAAGCATTGAATGATATATGTATATATAGTAGAATCCGCATACTTTGTACGTTATATTGAATTTTCCATTATTTTCTAAATTTAATTTCCGAAACAAAAATTTGCGAAGGTTATTTTTATTTGGCTTTTCAATGATTCGAATAATTTAAACCGTATTTAAGCCGTAGTGTGTTTGTTTTTCCGCATTTTTGAAAATTTTGAGTTTTACCAATTTATAATAATCAGACATGTTTTGTAAGTTTTGTTTGTTTTTAGTTTTCAATTATTCGATTCACTGTGTGGCCTCGATTTGCTTCAATCATTCTAAAGGACGGATATTTACTCGATTTTCCCAGTTTTGAACGTTTTTTTCCTGGAATTTTAATTGTAACGAGTTTTTGTGAGATATTGGGCTAATTTTCACCCATTTTTAGTTGATAATAAAAAGTGGTTGCATTGAGTTCCCATCAAACATTGGGCAAATTTTCACACGGTTTTTTAATTGTTTTGTGATTTTATATGTGGTCAACTTCAGTTCGGTCAAACTGTCAAATTTCACAATGACATTTAAAATCACTGACGCCACATTGTTTTGAATCAGCCGCCATATTGAGAGGAAGCATTTTCCAAACGATCTAAATTTATCGAAATCAGTGAATTCTCCAATATTTTCTAAATTTAATTTCCGAAACAAAACTTTGCGAAAGTTATTTTTATTTGGCTTTTCAATGATTCAGTTCAACAACTGAAACTGCAGATGATTACGCTTTTGTTTTTAATGCAGTTAAAAATGGGGTTAAAAACATTTTGAGAAAGATTTTAACCCAAGTACTATTATTGCCGGTGGGGCACATGCGATTAGGACAAAGCGACACAGCCGGAACTTGGTAAAATGGCTGCCAAACGAGACACCTCTGGTAATCACATAAAAATATAAAAGGTTTGATATGGATTAATTTTCACCTATAATACCTGAAGATATGATGAGAAGAGGTGTGGAATTAAAGGCTAATAATTTCAAGACTTTCAAAGCAAAATCCAAGGAAAACCCGGAAGAACTTATAAGTTCTCGCCAATATGAATTCAACTCTCTTGCAACAAAAAAAAGCTCGAGGGAGACCGAAAACTGCATTGAGCGCTTTACTTGTTCAATAAACTATTTGATAATGTTCCGTATAAATTAGGGTATTTAACCTAAAAATTCTAATTATTTTTAACCTCTAAAACTGTTGATTCTAGTTTTTTAATCGTATAAAGTTATTTTATGATTTTATATGTTGTTGCTAACATTGAGACATAAAATTTGATATAATTGTACAGATATTATTGAAATAATAAAAAAATGAATCAATGAACAAAATTAAAATTCACCCTTTATTTTGTTCGAAGTACAGTATTGGATTAGGGTGAAATAACTCGCTTTGCCCATATATGACAGTGCCATCTACAGGTAAATGTGTTTAAACTTTACACCATGAGTTGCAATATTAGTTGAGCAAGGCAGCAAGGTGCGTCATTCTTTCATACAGTTTTTCAGTGAACAGTTGATTTGCGAGTCCCACAGCTTAACTATACTTATTCATAAAAAACGTGAGATTAAATTTTAGAGACAGTTTATATTTTCTTGACGATATGGATGAAAATATAAATCATAAAGAAGAAAAAAACCAAATCGATTCAAACGGATTACCAGAAATTAACAAATCATATCGAAAGCGAAAACGGGAAACTAGTACGGAGAGGACAAATACGCAAAATAAAAAAAACAAATCCATCAAGGTTAATTTATTATTCCTTTCTTTTCATAGAAGTTAAAATTAGTAAGTTATCGATTTTGGGATGATTTAAAAGTAGTTGAAAATCTCTGCGATAATTCTGAAAAGAAAGACGCCACAAGGGAGAGGTTGCTACGATCAACCCGAAAGCAAATTCAACCGAAATCGGTAATATTTCTCAGCCATTTATTCAATTGAATCAGATTGTATGAATGATATTGGACTAATTGTCAGAAAAAGTTGGCGGGCAATAAAAAACCGCTTTTGTTTGTTTCTATTGCATACCATATTAAACCACCATGTTTTATACTAAACCACTTTTCACCTTAAACGTATTCAATTGATTTCATAGGTAGTGGCTTCACTTGAAGGTCAAAGCACGAAGCCGAAAGTTACCGATTCTCAAAAAGCCGTAAATGCTTCCACTAGTGCACAGGACAATACTGTTATTTTCTCTATTCAACGACCAACCAGCAATCCAATCGCTTCATTGAACAGTCCAACAAAAGAGAGAGCGTTAAGATCAAATACACGCAAGCAGAATCAAATGCAATCGGTAAAATTTTTCAGAAATTTATTAAATGAAGGGATTTAAGGTTAACCATATAAACATAAGTTTCACCTCAAATATACGCATCAATTGATAACATTCACTGGAAAATCCTGAAATTTATGTACTTGTAGGTAAATGGTTCACCGAAAGCACAAAATACGAAACGCAAGGATCCCAGTGTTCCGAAAATTGTGGAAACATCCACCAGCGCCACAGAAAATGTTACTGCTTCATTTATTGAACAATCAGTAGAAGAGAGAGCGTTGAGGCCAAACACACCAAGGCAGAATCGAATGCAATCGGTAATATTTTTCAGAAATTTATTAAATGAAGGGATTTTAGGTTAACCATATAAACCTAATTCTCACCTCAAATATACGCATCAATTGATAACATTCACTGGAAAATCCTTTAATTCATGCACTTGTAGGTAAATGGTTCACCGAAAGCACAAAATACGAAACGCAAGGATCCCAGTGTTCCGAAAATTGTGGAAACATCCACCAGCAGCTCGAAAAATGAGCAAAGAATCCCTAAACAGTCAGTAAGCCACTACCATTTTATTTGAGTGGTGTAACTCTAGGTTTTGTAAATTAGCAAAAAATATGATTCTTCAAGGCTAATGATTTCAATTCAAAAGATAGATTTTTTCACTTTTTTAAATTTGGGTTAAACATTTAACATATAATAATTTTCAATTTTTTCTAAAATCTGATTAGACGATTAATAAGAAGAAATCAACTGACACAAAAAGAGTGACTGAATCGAAGAAACGTGCTCTTAAATCTTTAAATCCGAATGAGAGAAGCAGGAATGAATTTATAAAGAATGAAATTGTCCTTGTGTCCATTCCTGGATATTCACCATGGCCAGATAGTTGACATAAACATCGATACATATTCCGTTCGGTTCTTTGGAACAGGTCAAATGTAAGTTAAGAAAGGGAGAACGAAATTATTTTTTCTATATATTCACTATCATTTTAGTAACCCCGTACGGATCGGCGCAATAATTCGGTTCGAGCTGGAAAAAGCCATTCCATTAATGAATAGAAAAGGATACCAGAAGGCAATGCGTGAAGTAGAGATGGTGCTACAGATTCCAAAAAATGATTCAATCTTCCAGTAAACAATTACGTGTTCAAGTTTTCATCCATTCTTTAAGGGAAAAACATTTCATGGCAGAAACAAATCAATTATTCAATTCACTGTGTGGCCTCGAATTGCTTCGATCATTCTAAAGAACGGAAATTTTCTCAATTTTCCCAGCTTTAGAGGTTTTTTTCGTGGAATTTTAACCATAATGAGTTTTTATGAGATATTGGGCAAATTTTCACCCATTTTTAAAGGATAATTGAGTTCCCATCAAATATTGGGCAGATTTTCACCCAATTTTTTTTATTGTTTTGTGATATTATATGTGAGCAACTGCAGTTTGGTCAAGCTGTCAAATTTCACAATGACATTTAAAATCACTGACGCCACATTGTTTTGAATCAGCCGCCATATTGAGAGGAAGCATTTTCCAAACGATCTAAATTTATCGAAATCAGTGAATTCTCCAATATTTTC
>AEGA01023707.1:0-11438 GCA_000149185.1 Mayetiola destructor
TGTGCACATCAATTCTATCCCTGTTCACATTCCATTTCATCGATTGAAATGTATCCTGATTACGTGTGTATATTTTCTCTCTTTATCTATCTGTCTTCACTCACTTCCTCAATAAAAAAAAAAATGGTTGTAAATCATGTTTTGAGTGTATGTATTGAAATGTTCAAGATTAGATATATGTGTGTTTACATTTTCATGCAGCATTCAGCATTCAGCATCACATTGAACTGTAGAAAATAATAGAAACAACTAAGGAATTGTTATTGAATTCTCGACGGACGGATGCTGAAAGCTGCCGTGTCAGCTTTAGAAAATCATGTATGTTTATGGTTATGGGGTGACTAACGGTGTTTCGTGCACAAGCGCAGATATATAAAAAAAAAAAAAAATAGAATAAAAAATCCACATTAAAAATTTAAATGAGAAATTAAATGTTAAATATTGAACCACTGAATACATCCGTGAACTATGATCCTGTGTGAGCTCTTGTGCCACATTT
Source organism: Mayetiola destructor (assembly GCA_000149185.1). Lineage (NCBI taxonomy): Eukaryota > Metazoa > Arthropoda > Insecta > Diptera > Cecidomyiidae > Mayetiola > Mayetiola destructor. The sequence goes on from AEGA01023707.1 coordinate 500, forward strand.
GGTACCATCCAATTTAAAACCAAATATATAAAAATATGTGTGTGTGTGTGTACGTTCAAATCATTTAAACTTGAAAATTTGATGGAGTTTCATTTTCATAAATTAATTTACAAAACAAATGTATTCAAGTGTGTGTGCGTTGTATGTGATGTTGATTATATCGCGTGGTTGGGTACATGGTAAAAAAAAATTGTAAAATTGCGATATACTGCTGTACAGCTACAATAATGGCTACAAATGATGATGCTCCACAATTCACATATTCTTAAATGAATGAAAGCAAATTACCAAATCCATCGTATGTCGCAATGATGCACTAATGCACAATATCCTCTCGAAATTATATCAAGTAAAAAGGACCGAAACTATGTCAGAATCATTTTATTTTTCCAAAGAAAAAAAACAAACAAAATATTTGAATTTCGAAATTGCTCTTTAAGATTAAATCAATGTAATTTTTAAGGTTGGAAATACATGAAAAATTGAAACATTTAAACAAGAAATAAAATTAAATTAAGAAAATTAAATAATATGTGTTATGTGGTGGCTTTTTTTTTTGTCATGCAGCCGGAATTTTGTTTCCCTTTTTTGAACATTTGTCTTTTTTTTCTCTCGAATAAGTCGACGTAGGTAAGTATGCCTCGGTTGGTCTAAGGTAATAAAACCAAGCCTGTACTTGCAACAGAAAAGTGAATTTTTTTGTTTTGATCGATATTCAAAATGTCAAATCCGTCGTTAGTTGTCATTTCATGTTACAGAAAATGAAATGAAAGGTGCTGCCCGGAAACTGTGAACTTTCATTCTCTATCAAACGTTTTGTGTAGCATTATGTCTATTTGCTAATTTGATGGCACGTCGATTAAGTGCCGCAAAATAGATGCTTGGTAAAAGTGCACGTAGCCAAACAGCAGGTAAATATTTAATTGGCATGATTTCATTGTCACCGCGTAATGTTGCTCGTAAAATCTCGGCAGCACATTCTTGTGGTCGTTGGCCGGCTTCTGTTTCTGGATCCATTACTGAACAACAACAACAACAACAAAAAAAACAAAACAAAATAAAGAATTATTATTTTTGTTATTTTTCGAAAATTTAACATGAAAAAGCGGAAGAATTAAGTGAAGCATTAAGCAAATTATAATTATTATTATAAGAATGGCTAATTGCAATTAGTAAAAAACCAGCCGGACCAGAAGAGTCAAATGAGGTTCCAACGAAAACAAGAAGAAGAAGAAGAAGAAAAACAAAACGATGAAAACTAGGTTAACAAAGGTAAACAGGATTAAAAAGTAAAAAGTAAGAAAAAAATATATATTCACCACCATGTAATGTACCATATCCGGTGAGTGCATTACGTGATACCTCAGTTGCAACATATCCAGGACTTGAAACCATCACTTTAATGTTATGCGTATATAATTCAGCCCGTAAACAATCAGCAAATGCTTGTAATGCAGACTTTGATGCTGTATAAGCTGAACGATATGGTATGGGTAAACGGCCAACAACGCTGCTAACAAATATAATGATTCCTTGTTTCCGTTCAATCATCGATGGTAGAAGAGCTTCAGAAAAAACAATTCAAATTGAAATCCATTTACGAATTACGCCAATTTCATTTATTCAAGTTTTTTGTTTTTTTCTTTTTTGATTATAGTTATTGGCGGGGGAGGTGGAAAAAAATGTGTGTATGTCAAATGTCAAATTGTCCAACAAATCATGTCATCTGTTTTTACCTTTTGTCAATGTAATTGCACCAAAGTAATTAACATTCATCAAACGACAATCAACTTCCTGTTTTACCGATAATGTATCCGCCCGTAAACTAATACCACCGTTATTTATCAAAATATCAACATGTAAATTTGTACGTAAAATTTGATGAACTTTATCCGGTAATTCATTTATACGTTCCAAATCTAATACAACAATATCCGGTCGTATCGATTGAATGCCATTGTTAAGTTGAGCATTTAATAAATTGCGTCGAACACGTTCCAATTCACCTGCTCGACGTGCGGCTAAAATTACTTTACAACCATTTAAATAAAATTCCATAGCTAAGGCTTCGCCTATTCCTGATGATGCTCCAGTTATCAGTACTACCTAGAAATGTAATTTACATATACATATAATGGAATGTGGAATGTGATGGTTTGGGGGACGGGTTGATGATGATGGTGGAAAAAGGTTGGTTCATAGAACCGAATTAAGTAGAATATAAAAATTTTGCGTTAAATGAAATTGAAACACAAAAATAAATTAACATTCGGATGAGATTGCGTTAACAACAACAACAATAATAACAATGGCAACGAGAACGAAAATGAGGACGAGGACGACGACGGCAACCAACATAACCAACAACAAGAAACAATGTCCATTTAAAAAGTCAAGTATTGTGTAGCAGAATGAGAGTGTGTATGGCTGAGATTTCAATACCGGTTGTCGATTAACGAACACAGTGGCTAAACGAAAATAATAATAATGAGACGTTCGACGCTTCACATTCCAAAAATTCAATGGAATCATGCTTCAAATGCACAACGATCAGCAAACAATGACCAACAACATGATGTTTGATATTTAATTAAAAAACATTGAACAAAACTCGGCAACGCAAAGCCAAGCACTTTAAAACTCTCGAACGAAGGGAGCAAAATTGCAAAATTGCAAAAAAAAAAACGGAGAAAAAATCCAAAATAAATCGGACAAAATGCAAAAACGAAAGAATTCTCTTCAACTGTTTATGATTATTTTGCATTGCTCCTTATTCTCGATGTTGTTGTTAAATCAATTCAATCTGGTATATAGTTAACGATTCAATAATTCAATATTTATTTCTACCTTTCCAGCCAAATTTTGTCGACCATTTTTGATTTTATTTTCAACGTAAATTTTTCGTAGCAACAAATAAACACCAATTACAAACACAATTAATATTAAAATGCTCCACACAACCATATCGTCTCTCATTTACCCTGCAACTTGCACACCTTTATCTTATCACAGTGCAAAAGACTACAAATTTACAGATATTTTAATTATATTATCGCGAATACGTATTCCAGATTGGCAGAGACACAAACGAAAGAAAAAAAAACCAACAAACAACAAAAAAAAAATTGTTGAATTAACTGCCAGTTTCGTATCGTTGTACTTGAATAAATAATAATATAGTATGTATACTATTATCGGAATGGCAATACCATTGACATTCAAACTTTTTTCGTCAGCACAAAAAATTTTATGTCAAACTATTTTTTGTTTTTTGTTATTCTTTGTTTTCTTTTTTGTATTTCGATCAAATGACACGAACTAAAACTCATTACGAACTACATTTAACACTAATATGAAATGTAAACAGTTTTTTTTCCGTTTAAAACATTCAATTCCATGGAATACTGTTTTTGTTTGTGGAATTTTCGAAAATTGAATTACCAGAGATTATTTTATAAAAATTATTTTCGTATTTTATCTGGTGAATTTTTCGAAGAAGAGACAAAACTAGCGGTGATTGTTTGGAATGTGATCCGTGTTTAACGCATATATTTAAATAAATCGACGCACTAAGCACTAAGCACCAATCGGTTGAGACACTCAGACACATAAAATATAGGAACACAGAAGAATATGTCGATTGTTGGTTGTTGGTTGTTAGTTGTTGGTTGTCATTGTCATTACGTAGTGTATAATAATTGATCTAGCGAATAGCGATTTGGATAAACAATGAGAGAATGAGAAGACTCGAAATGATAACGAGGCCTGAACACATTGCTTGTGAGAGAAAGAATGAGAAAAGGATGGAGAAGGAGAGAGAGAGAGATTGAGAACGGAAAAAAAACAAACAAACAGAGTCACAGTTTGTTTGTGTACAATAGTATATTTTACCTATATGTTTTGATTATGTGCGGTTAATGTTAATTCATATTTGAAATTCCAGTCTCACGAGATTTTGCTCTTTTTCTTTTTTCTTCTACTGTTGTTGTTGTTGTTGTTCCATTCATATGACTCAAGTATATTACTTTATATAGAATATTATAAGTTTTATATTAAAAATCGTTAGAAAATGTATTGGTGTGATGGATACGTTTCACTTGATTTAGCAATTTCGATTCACACTCAAAAAAAAAAACACAAACAAAACAAATCCTTCGGGTTTTATTGGAATCGAATCGGATCGGAGCAAAATCCATTGGCATTTGAATATATACATTGTTCTCTTGAAATGTATATTTGTTTTGTTTGTATTTTGTTTGCGTTGGATGGTCGGCAATCGTCGGTGAAGCACATTTATAAAGTCCAATGCTATAAATGTATGCTCATTTTTACAAACAAATTTTCATGCGTTTGGTATTTTGTATTTGATATGTAGAATTTATATAGTAAATTATTCATTGATCACTGTAGCATGACCGGTCGAATTTTAGATCGACAAAATCATTTATCAGATAGAGATTGCTGAAAAATTTCCGTATTGAAGCGCATGATGTATGATTTGGATTTGTAGATAGAGATTTCGAAAAACGGTTAAACTGATATTGATGAACGCTCAATTACTGTGTCAAGTTGATTATATAATATGAAATCTATTTACATCTATCGCGTGCAAAGATACATTTTGGGTGAATATGATTCTTATCGACATATGACTACTACTGTGAGCATTTGATTTTGGAAAAATTGTGAATTGCTACTTATTATTATTATTATCATCGATTTCATCCGTTCACATCATTCAAAAACAACAACATTCAATATCAATTTTTATTGGCTTGTTTTTCGGGCAACCGGTGAACAGTGGACAGCCTTTTGTAACTAGAACACCTACCGTCATTTATTTCCGGCCATGAATTAAATTCCGATAAAGATTTCTTGTGTGAAAATATTATTTTCGAATATAAAATCAAAATGAATGGTAACGATGACGCACTTGATTTAGTATAAAAATGGAGAAGAAAAGACCGAAACAGCCAGTCTGAAATACATACAATTTTCTTTATAAAACAGTTTTATTTTCAATAAATTAGAACATAAAAATTCAATGTTTCGTTGGCCTAATAATGTCGATGTCTGCATGTAAATTTGGCAATAATCATTTCTGTTCACTGTTTACCATCCATAGTGAGCGTTTGAACTTTGAAATGAAGCGTGTGAGACGGCTGTGGCTGGTGAGTATGAAACTGCAGCGGTTTTGATAACTGGGGCAGCATGAGCATACGAATGATGATGATATTCAGGTTCATAGTGGCTCTTGACGATTGGAGCAGCATAAGCATATGAATGATGATGATATTCGGGTTCATAATGGCTTTTGATGATTGGTGCAGCCTGAGCATATGAATGATGATGATATTCAGGTTCATAGTGGCTTTTGATGATTGGAGCAGCCTGAGCATATGAATGATGATGATATTCAGGTTCATAATGGCTTTTAACAACTGGTACAATTGGACTCTTTACAATGGTTGGATAAGCAACGGGTGTTTTTACAACTGTTTGTACGGCTGGTACGGCATATTTGTAGTGTGGTTCTTCGCTAATAATACGTGTATCGTATTTTTTAACATATGAATGTGGTGTAGCGATAATTTTGCCATGATGTGAAACGGTTTCATGTCCATAGTGACCATGTGATGGATATGCAATGGTTTTGGCATGATAATTGTCGTATTGAATTGGTTCATGTTCGTAGACGGCTTTGCTTGCATACACTGGACTCGATGGATAAATGGTTTTTGTCACTGGTGCCGCATATTGAATGGTCTTTTCAACAGTTGGTGCATAATGCACATCATATCCACTATAATCACCAGCATTTACAGCTATCAAAATGCTAAACAACACGACAAACTAAATTTTCCGCAGATACAAAAATGAATGAAATTAATTATGATTTTAATTTGAGAATCGAAATTTTGTAAAGTTAAACATTTCCCGGTAATATACATATATATATACTCACCTTAAAAGCCATTTTGATTATTTTGAGTTAAACTGTTTTGAGTTGAAACAAATTGTTGAATGATATTGTTATGTCTGATGATCGTATTTATATGTACAATATCGTGGCCAAAGTCAGTTTCCATCTCTTCCGAATCATAAAATTAACCAATTCAAAAAAAAAGTGTATACCACATATTTAATTTTTTTTTTTTCGCTTTACTAACGATTCAACCGCAATTCGTTTTCATTCGTATATACGCATAAATGAATTGTACCATTTCAATGTAAAAGCAATTTGTTATTGTAAGGCGCTTTGCGTTCATTGAAAATCAGCCACATCTCAAGAATAAACGAGTTCAAATCTCTTTTTTTGTTTTTCTTTTCTTTATAATAATTGATTAAATCACATCAACCGGCCAACAATTGGTTTTGGTAATGATGAATCATAAATTTTTAATTAGTTCACTTGTTTCAGATAAAATCTCAGATATTATGAGATTTCGAAAGTATAACTTTTGGAACCGACTGAATCTGACAATTTATAGAATTGCACAATTTTTTTTTTTTGGTCTCATTTGACCTTGACTTGATTCGAAGTTAGGGCTCATAATCAGATAAAAATAATGAAAAAAACCTGGAAATTCTTTCAAAAAATTCGTGGATTGCTATTGATTGAAATCGAAATTCCAAGAATGAACAAGTGAAGCGGAAAAAAAACATCAATGAAAACAACAAAACAAACATAATAATTCGGAAGGAATAGGAAGTGATTCAAACAATGAACCTTTCTCATTATTATAACTGTTCAAAAAAAAAAAAAATGACTTGAGAATATGAATATTCATAGATTGAAATTTGACTGAAAGATATCAAAACAAATATCGTTTATTGTTTATAACCTTCGAAATTAATGTATTCCCATTCAAGCGAAAGAAAAAAAGAATTTGATATTATGAATCAAAAAATGTATAGTAAAAAGTTGATGGATTGTCGAATCTTTTCCTTAATCGATTTGATCCACAATCGATAGCAAACAATTCGAATTTATTGTATGCAGCGGTGTATTGACCCGTTAACCTTTTGATGATGTCAAAATATATTATTACCATTAGTTGACCAAACAACATATCACATAGCCATGCACAAGTACCAAACACCCAAATCCCAAACAATAATCATTTTCTACAATTGTTTTAAATGCGCGCGCGCGCGAAGAAAAACCCGACCAATGCGGCACTGAATCATTGGCCAAGGTTATGATACAATTTCATTCATCATTTGTGAGCGTATGTCAGCCCATGCGCCACGTGCTTTAACATTTATCAAAAAAAAAAAAACGACACAGCACACCGTTCAGAAGTTTATGTCTTACATTACAGCATCGAAATTACACTAAAAACAGTTCAGACAAAAGTCATACAAACAATAACACGTTTTCAATGTAAATTTCGAGTAGAAGCAACAACACCAAAAATTTAAAAAAAAACAAAAAAACTGCCTCGGGAAAGTCATTGAGATCTGTATTTATCTCTTATAGATAGTAAAATCATTTGTGTTAATCTGAAGTCTTTTGTAATAGTTCACAATAATATCCGAAATCAATTGTTTGTTGTGTACGATTTAGATTGTTTTTCACAGGGGAATGATTCCGTTTTGGAGTGACAATTGAAAGTGATTAGACAAAGTTTAATGCATCATATCCACTATAATCACCAGCATTTACAGCTATCAAAATGCTAAACAACACGACAAACTAAATTTTCCGCAGATACAAAAATGAATGAAATTAATTATGATTTTAATTTGAGAATCGAAATTTTGTAAAGTTAAACATTTCCCGGTAATATACATATATATATACTCACCTTAAAAGCCATTTTGATTATTTTGAGTTAAACTGTTTTGAGTTGAAACAAATTGTTGAATGATATTGTTATGTCTGATGATCGTATTTATATGTACAATATCGTGGCCAAAGTCAGTTTCCATCTCTTCCGAATCATAAAATTAACCAATTCAAAAAAAAAGTGTATACCACATATTTAATTTTTTTTTTTCGCTTTACTAACGATTCAACCGCAATTCGTTTTCATTCGTATATACGCATAAATGAATTGTACCATTTCAATGTAAAAGCAATTTGTTATTGTAAGGCGCTTTGCGTTCATTGAAAATCAGCCACATCTCAAGAATAAACGAGTTCAAATCTCTTTTTTTGTTTTTCTTTTCTTTATAATAATTGATTAAATCACATCAACCGGCCAACAATTGGTTTTGGTAATGATGAATCATAAATTTTTAATTAGTTCACTTGTTTCAGATAAAATCTCAGATATTATGAGATTTCGAAAGTATAACTTTTGGAACCGACTGAATCTGACAATTTATAGAATTGCACAATTTTTTTTTTTTGGTCTCATTTGACCTTGACTTGATTCGAAGTTAGGGCTCATAATCAGATAAAAATAATGAAAAAAACCTGGAAATTCTTTCAAAAAATTCGTGGATTGCTATTGATTGAAATCGAAATTCCAAGAATGAACAAGTGAAGCGGAAAAAAAACATCAATGAAAACAACAAAACAAACATAATAATTCGGAAGGAATAGGAAGTGATTCAAACAATGAACCTTTCTCATTATTATAACTGTTCAAAAAAAAAAAAAAATGACTTGAGAATATGAATATTCATAGATTGAAATTTGACTGAAAGATATCAAAACAAATATCGTTTATTGTTTATAACCTTCGAAATTAATGTATTCCCATTCAAGCGAAAGAAAAAAAGAATTTGATATTATGAATCAAAAAATGTATAGTAAAAAGTTGATGGATTGTCGAATCTTTTCCTTAATCGATTTGATCCACAATCGATAGCAAACAATTCGAATTTATTGTATGCAGCGGTGTATTGACCCGTTAACCTTTTGATGATGTCAAAATATATTATTACCATTAGTTGACCAAACAACATATCACATAGCCATGCACAAGTACCAAACACCCAAATCCCAAACAATAATCATTTTCTACAATTGTTTTAAATGCGCGCGCGCGCGAAGAAAAACCCGACCAATGCGGCACTGAATCATTGGCCAAGGTTATGATACAATTTCATTCATCATTTGTGAGCGTATGTCAGCCCATGCGCCACGTGCTTTAACATTTATCAAAAAAAAAAAAACGCACAGCACACCGTTCAGAAGTTTATGTCTTACATTACAGCATCGAAATTACACTAAAAACAGTTCAGACAAAAGTCATACAAACAATAACACGTTTTCAATGTAAATTTCGAGTAGAAGCAACAACACCAAAAATTTAAAAAAAAAACAAAAAAACTGCCTCGGGAAAGTCATTGAGATCTGTATTTATCTCTTATAGATAGTAAAATCATTTGTGTTAATCTGAAGTCTTTTGTAATAGTTCACAATAATATCCGAAATCAATTGTTTGTTGTGTACGATTTAGATTGTTTTTCACAGGGGAATGATTCCGTTTTGGAGTGACAATTGAAAGTGATTAGACAAAGTTTAATGCATTTAATGCAATGTTTAAATTTAAAATCAAGTTCATGTACCACACACATTTACCGGATAAAATGCACTTACAGACGCGATTAACGATTTGGAAGAAAATCCACCGGCCGCTGCAGCAGAAATAGATGACCCAGACGTCAAACCTAATTATGACACACCGAATCCTAAATATTTCGAATTACGTTGTGATGACATGATAAAAAAGATAAAAAAAAATCAGAAAAATTTTCTGAAGGAAGAATACGATGAGATGATGAAGGGAAAATCGTCAACTTGTAGTTGGTTCGATAATTTATGTAATTATAAAGGTTACTACATAATAAAAAAAAATATGAAAGATATTGTCAATAAAATCTTCTGATTGAAATTTTTTCCGTACGAAAATAAAAAGATAAACAAATGCGAAAAACACATGCACATTTTTCATTCCCTTAGAATACATAACTCGAACCTTCTTCATTCTGATGATAAAATAAACAATTAGAAATCGTCTGATTTCAGGAACTATCAAAAAGTCTTGAGAACAGTGCGGAAAAATATGTTTTAATCCTTAAAAGCATACATTTTTTCGTCTTCTTCTGGGATTTTAATTTCTGATGAATGGCCGTTGATGGATAAACAGCTTATAAATTAAATATAAATTCTGAATTCAATGAACGAAAACAAGACTCAATTAAGCGAAGAAAAAGAAAAAAGAAAAAACAAAAATCAAATAACAAAAACATCGATTGATATAATTAATAACTGTCAGACAATTGATTTGAGTACAAGCAAATTCTCAGATTGTTGCCGAATGATTTGGTTTGTGTGGTGTGTTTTTTGGTGTGCTCATGATGCGTAAACTATGTTACCTGTTAATGAATTTCAAGTAGAACAAACGATTATAAAATATTTTGGCCATACCATACAATGTTAAATATCAATTTAAATGGAAATGAGAATGGAAGTGATCGCATTGGACGACGTATGTCAATGAAGGACAATAATATGCCTGTACTATGGTTAACAAATGAGAAACTGGAATGGAATCATACCACATAACGTAAGGCTTTAACTTTTAGTATGTATATATAGACGAACATCTCAATCGAGACAGTATCATTCATCATTCATTAGTTCGTTCAATTCACAGCGAAACATTCATCAAATTTATCTAACATTGAAATGGCATTCAAAGTAATTTGCATTTGATACTTTTCTCATTATTTTATTCGATTATTATTAGGTATTATTTTTTGATTAATTTGAATTGAGCACTATGTGAATTGGGAAAGTGCAATATTCACCTCAATCATAGGAGATCGAGAATTATTTTCTGAATCAATATTATATTATAATATAAATATTTATTTTAAAATGAGATGAAAACTTATAAAATTCAAATTTTTTTTTTTTAGTTTGTCGTGTTGTTTAGCATCTTGATAGCTGTAAATGCTGGTGAATATAGTGGATATG
>GL502444.1:8472-20176 GCA_000149185.1 Mayetiola destructor
GAACACACTCCCCGGGCTGACGGAGTCAATTAAAAGCCGAGAGTGATATTCGCCTATCGCTTAAATTATTAAATTTGAAAGTCCCAACATGGGCGCACAATAAAGAAAAAAATTCAAAAATTTCATGGTTTAATATTGTTCCGCTGCAAACGCTTGATTGATGTGCTTCCTTGAACCGCTTCTCGTGGCCTTCTGTGTTTGCTTGACTGTTGACTCACATTTGAGGTTTCGCTTCTTGGAATGGACTGTATCTGCTTCTCTGCACCACGGGGTTGTAAACCCGATGGCATAGTGCTGAATTGAGCGCATTGCTCTTGTTCTAATTCGCCTGCGGTAGGTAATAGAACCAGTGTTCTGACGGAACGCTCAAATTCGCCAGTTTGCGTTTTGACGCGAACATTTCTGACGCGACCGTCTGATCCCGGAAAGGTTTGTATGACCCGTCCGAGGGACCAATGCTGTGGTGCTGTTCGATTTTCCACAAGAATAACAACATCGTTAATGCACAAATTACGCTTTGATGTGTTCCATTTTGGGCGACATTGTAGGGAGTTAAAATAATCCTTTTGGAAATCGACCCAAAATTGCTTAACCAATGTGTCCAAAGCAGCATTCATACGAGTGTGTTCAATGGGTATTAGCCTAACGTTAGCGATTAACGGTTGGATTATGCGCTGACCCATGAAAGCTCTGCTTGGAGTCAGATAATTTAAATCCTGTGGATCATCGGTTAATGGCGCAATAGGCCTACTATTTAGAATTGCTGTAATTCCGGCCAACATTGTTTGGTAATGCTCATATGTAAATGCTCTCGCCATTGAAACTCGCTTGATGTGGTGTTTTGCAGATTTTACTGCCGCTTCCCATAGACCGCCTTGGTTAGGGGAACGTGGGGTAATATGTTGCCACGTTATGCCATGCTCATTTAGATGATCCAAAACTTTGGCATCATTCCAACTTTCACGAGCCTTTTTTAGAACTGTTTCAGTCCCAATGAAGGTAGTTCCATTGTCACTGAACATTCTCTGTGGCATGCCATATACTGATGTGAAACGCATAAATGCCCAGATGAACCTTTCTGATGTTAATCCAGTACAACATTCCATATGCATCATTCGCGTTGACATACATATGAAAACCGCAACATAGCTGGTTATTATGGAATTGCACCTGCCTTCATATTTTTTGATTGATACGGGACCAAAATGATCCACACCGCAATAGGTGAATGGAGGTGCAGCGATTAACCTTTCTTTAGACAGATCCGCCATGATCTGACCATACGTTTTATGATTGAAACGTAAACATTGGATGCATGAGCGTACTACATTTCGAGCCGCTATTCGGGATTGTAAGACCCAATAGCGCGTTCGAACGTAATGGAGCATGGCTTGTACACCACCGTGCATGGTGCGATAGTGTGCCTCCAGCATTAATAGTTTGCTGAATCGTGAATGTGATGGTATTATTATTGGATGTTTTTCGTCTTCAGGTATAAACGCATTGTCTATTCTACCCCAGACCCTTAATATACCATCTTTGTCCAATATCGGTTTGAGTCTGATTAATGGACTATTTGGATGGGCCTCGCCCACATCCTTTAATCGTATTATATCGCTTTGAAATGCTATATTTTGGGTAAATCGAACCCAATAATCCAGGGCCCAGAGCTGTTCTGGCTTCTGAAGTATTATTGATGACAAATCATAATCTTTAAGCTGATCGTCATGTTTATACTTTTGTCGAAAGACAAGAAAAATCCTTTTGCAATAGGAAGTGATGCGTGTTAATTTTCCCAATGAACTGCAGTAGTCGGTGAGAATTGTTTTGTCTATAGCTAAACAGGAATTTAGCTTTCCTTTCGCTATGTTCACACAAAGCACAGACATTTTTAATTCGGCTTTGTACTCTTCCCGGCCGGCAACAGGCGCTGAGGAAGCTATTTGAATTGGTTTAAGTGGCCAATCTTTCCTTTCTTGCAATAAGAATTGTGGACCATTCCACCAAAGACTACTATCGATTAACTTATTACGCGAAAAACCTCTTGACAGTAGGTCCGCTGGGTTTTCTGCTGTAGAAATATGATTCCAATGTTGAAATTCTGTTAATTTTTGGGCATTTGCAATTCGTCTCGAAACCCATTGCTTAAAGGTTGATGAGTCCTTTGCTAGCCATTGTAGTACAATCATTGAGTCAGTAAACAATGTATATTTAATGTTCGCATTGAAACATTTAACGCTAACATCATGCATAAGTTTTGCTAAACATTCGACTGCGAGCAGTTCGAGCCGTGGAATTGTTAATTCTTTAATTGGAGCCACATGTGATTGTGACATGACCAACTGACATGTGAACGCATTGTTCGTTTTTGCGCGTAAATAAATGCAAGCGCCATACGCTTTTGATGATGCATCTGCAAATCCAATAAGTTCTATTTCCGAATTGGGTGTTGTAAGCAGCCAACGTGGAATGCGCAATTCATTGTACACCACCGTGCATGGTGCGATAGTGTGCCTCCAGCATTAATAGTTTGCTGAATCGAGAATGTGATGGTATTATTATTGGATGTTTTTCGTCTTCAGGTATAAACGCATTGTCTATTCTACCCCAGACCCTTAATATACCATCTTTGTCCAATATCGGTTTGAGTCTGATTAATGGACTATTTGGATGGGCCTCGCCCACATCCTTTAATCGCTTATATCGCTTTGAAATGCTATATTTTGGGTAAATCGAACCCAATAATCCAGGGCCCAGAGCTGTTCTGGCTTCTGAAGTATTATTGATGACAAATCATAATCTTTAAGCTGAGCGTCATGTTTATACTTTTGTCGAAAGACAAGAAAAATCCTTTTGCAATAGGAAGTGATGCGTGTTAATTTTCCCAACGAACTGCAGTAGTCGGTGAGAATTGTTTTGTCTATAGCTAAACAGGAATTTAGCTTTCCTTTCGCTAAGTTCACACAAAGCACAGACATTTTTAATTCGGCTTTGTACTCTTCCCGGCCGGCAACAGGCGCTGAGGAAGCTATTTGAATTGGTTTAAGTGGCCAATCTTTCCTTTCTTGCAATAAGAATTGTGGACCATTCCACCAAAGACTACTATCGATTAACTTATTACGCGAAAAACCTCTTGACAGTAGGTCCGCTGGGTTTTCTGCTGTAGAAATATGATTCCAATGTTGAAATTCTGTTAATTTTTGGGCATTTGCAATTCGTCTCGAAACCCATTGCTTAAAGGTTGATGAGTCCTTTGCTAGCCATTGTAGTACAATCATTGAGTCAGTAAACAATGTATATTTAATGTTCGCATTGAAACATTTAACGCTAACATCATGCATAAGTTTTGCTAAACATTCGACTGCGAGCAGTTCGAGCCGTGGAATTGTTAATTCTTTAATTGGAGCCACATGTGATTGTGACATGACCAACTGACATGTAAACGCATTGTTCGTTTTTGCGCGTAAATAAATGCAAGCGCCATACGCTTTTGATGATGCATCTGCAAATCCAATAAGTTCTATTTCCGAATTGGGTGTTGTAAGCAGCCAACGTGGAATGCGCAATTCATTGATGGAAAGCAATTCATTTTGGAAATTGCGCCAATGTTCGTGGTCTTGGGGGTTTAGTGTGTCGTCCCAGTTTAATTGTTTGAGCCATAGCTGTTGGACAAACATTCTTGCTTTTACGGTGATTGGGCCTAAATAGCCATTAGGGTCATACAGACGTGCCAAATCACCTACCACTATACGCTTTGTTAGCGGTGCATCCAGATTTTCAACGGGCAACACGTTAAACCTGAATGTATCATCATTAGTGTTCCAGGTTAGTCCCAGCACGGACGCATAGCCATCATTGATTTCTGTTGAATCATCTTGTTGAAGCGCATCGGCTTCTAATCTTTCGCGTAAAAGTTTTGAATTGGTTTGCCATTTACCCAATTCTAACCCTGCATTAGCTAACATTGAACGCAATTGTTCATATAGCTCGATTAATTCTGGTTCATCTTTTCTACCCGAGAAATAATCGTCCATATATCTTTCAAATATGGTTGCGAAAGAGGCAATAGGATAATCATTTTTATGAATTTTGGCTAGTTCCAACATGCATCGCATTGCTAGGTACGGACTTGCTTTAAGTCCATACACGACCGTTTTTATAACATATTCACGCATTGGTTCATTTTCATTAAATCGCCAGAGTAATTTTTGGTATTTTTGGTCGTCCGGGTGTATCAAAAATTGTCGAAACATTTTCTTAACATCTGTTGCGAAAACAAATTGATGGTTTCGAAAACGCGTAATTATTATGGCCAGATGTTCTTGCAAATTTGGTCCTGCCAACTGAACGTCATTTAATGATTTGCCGTTAGTTGTTGCAGCACTTGCGTCATAAACCACTCTGAACCTCTTTTGGACTGAGTGATGTGGTATGTAATACCCTATATCTGAATTACGTTCAGATTCAGTTGCTTCTCGCATATGATTTAAGGTTAAAAATTCTTGTATGAAATCAGAATATTTTTCCTTTAATTCCGGTTCCCGTATGAACCGACGCTCTAAATATATCATGCGTTTGAGCGCATTTGCTCTAGAATTACCCAGTTCAGGATTTTCTTCAATGAACGGTATTCTGACGACAAATCGTCCATCGATATTTCGGTAGGTTGTATCGATAAACAGTTGCTCTGCGCGTTGCTCTGCTACTGTTTCATTTGAATTGATTGGTTCTCGTAATTCCCAAAATCGAGACAAAAGCATATCAAGCATTTCATCATTCGCATTGCTTGTGAATTTAACGGTTAGGCCTAATGAAAGTAGATTTGTAATTGGTGTTTGTGAGCGTTTCACATTACCAAAGACAACATAACCGAAGCGCGTGTTTTGTGCCTTTAATCCGCATTGGCTTTTAACAATGTTACTTTTAACAATGTCTGCCCAAAAACCGATACCAAGCAGTAGGTCTAACGGTTCATTAATATGATAATCTGGGTCCGCCAATCTGAGCATTTCAAATTCCGGTACTTTAGTTTGTAAAGCATATGGCGATTTTGTGTGTATCGCCTCATTAATTATAAGCGTTGCTGTAACGCCATAATTATTTTTGTCCTCATCCCATGGGAAAAGATATATGACAATTTTACCAGTATCTAATGTTTTAGATAAGTTTACACCGGTAATTGTGATTCGCAATGATTCAATAGGCAATTGTAGTTGTTTTGCCAACTTTGTTGTGATAGTGTTCGCCTGTGACCCACTATCGAAAAGTGCTTTTGCATATATTGGTGTGTTTGATGCATTTAGCAGCTTTATGTAACCCGTACCCAGCACTGGAATTGAAAGGCTACGCTGCGTTATTGAAAATTTGTAGCCTGAACTGACGGTTGTGTTGGTGCAGTTGGCTGTACTTGCAACGTTGACACCGCTAGTGTCTGGCTTATTTTTGGGCACAATAGGCTATTGTGCTTTAAGTTTGGACAACGTGGGCAAATTTCTTGTTTGCAATCCGAACTATTCGATCTGTGTGTCGATCTTAAACACCCGAAACATAAATGAAGCGTTTTAATTCTGTCGGTGCGTTGTTTGATGTTCAATGCCTTGAACTTGTTGCATTTGTATAGCGAGTGGTTTTCACTACAGTTATAGCATTTCAGTGCTGTTGCATTTGTCGGTTGACGATTGAATTTCGGCAAATTGGTTGTAGCATTTGTCCGATTTTGTACCGCAGTTGGCATTGGTCGAGGTTGATTTATTCCGCTACTTGTGCTGCTTTCTAAATTTAGTGCAGCTCTTGCACGTTTTTCTAAAAATGTTATGACTGCAGCAATCGGAGGCATATCATTTAACTCGTTGTTGGATTCCCAAACATTTAGAGTCTTTGGCGGCATTCGAGTGATAAGAATGTGTGCCACAATGTGATCCCAGTGTTCCACCGGTGAGCCTGCAACTCGTAACTGTCGCAGAGCACCGTTAACACTGTCTATCAACGATCTGATAGATTCATGCGTTTCTCTTTCGCATGGTTTAATTTTAAAAATTGAATCCAAATATGCCATTGTTTTTAAATATTTGTTTTCGTAAGCATTAACCAGCAATTGGTATGCCTCTTCATAATTTTCGCCAAGCGCTTGCCATCCGGCTAATAATCCAGCCGCCTTGCCTTTTAAAGCGCGTTTTAAATATTGGAATTTATGTGCGTTTTCCAATTTTGGATTTTTGTGGTAAAGGCTATCATAGACAGCACGCCATTCACTCCATTCTCTATGGTCACCACTAAAATCATTTAATGTGATTGGTTTGAAACATTTAACGCTAACATCATGCATAAGTTTTGCTAAACATTCGACTGCGAGCAGTTCGAGCCGTGGAATTGTTAATTCTTTAATTGGAGCCACATGTGATTGTGACATGACCAACTGACATGTGAACGCATTGTTCGTTTTTGCGCGTAAATAAATGCAAGCGCCATACGCTTTTGATGATGCATCTGCAAATCCAATAAGTTCTATTTCCGAATTGGGTGTTGTAAGCAGCCAACGTGGAATGCGCAATTCATTGATGGAAAGCAATTCATTTTGGAAATTGCGCCAATGTTCGTGGTCTTGGGGGTTTAGTGTGTCGTCCCAGTTTAATTGTTTGAGCCATAGCTGTTGGACAAACATTCTTGCTTTTACGGTGATTGGGCCTAAATAGCCATTAGGGTCATACAGACGTGCCAAATCACCTACCACTATACGCTTTGTTAGCGGTGCATCCAGATTTTCAACGGGCAACACGTTAAACCTGAATGTATCATCATTAGTGTTCCAGGTTAGTCCCAGCACGGACGCATAGCCATCATTGATTTCTGTTGAATCATCTTGTTGAAGCGCATCGGCTTCTAATCTTTCGCGTAAAAGTTTTGAATTGGTTTGCCATTTACCCAATTCTAACCCTGCATTAGCTAACATTGAACGCAATTGTTCATATAGCTCGATTAATTCTGGTTCATCTTTTCTACCCGAGAAATAATCGTCCATATATCTTTCAAATATGGTTGCGAAAGAGGCCGTAGGATAATCATTTTTATGAATTTTGGCTAGTTCCAACATGCATCGCATTGCTAGGTACGGACTTGCTTTAAGTCCATACACGACCGTTTTTATAACATATTCACGCATTGGTTCATTTTCATTAAATCGCCAGAGTAATTTTTGGTATTTTTGGTCGTCCGGGTGTATCAAAAATTGTCGAAACATTTTCTTAACATCTGTTGCGAAAACAAATTGATGGTTTCGAAAACGCGTAATTATTATGGCCAGATGTTCTTGCAAATTTGGTCCTGCCAACTGAACGTCATTTAATGATTTGCCGTTAGTTGTTGCAGCACTTGCGTCATAAACCAACTCTGAACCTCTTTTGGACTGAGTGATGTGGTATGTAATACCCTATATCTGAATTACGTTCAGATTCAGTTGCTTCTCGCATATGATTTAAGGTTAAAAATTCTTGTATGAAATCAGAATATTTTTCCTTTAATTCCGGTTCCCGTATGAACCGACGCTCTAAATATATCATGCGTTTGAGCGCATTTGCTCTAGAATTACCCAGTTCAGGATTTTCTTCAATGAACGGTATTCTGACGACAAATCGTCCATCGATATTTCGGTAGGTTGTATCGATAAACAGTTGCTCTGCGCGTTGCTCTGCTACTGTTTCATTTGAATTGATTGGTTCTCGTAATTCCCAAAATCGAGACAAAAGCATATCAAGCATTTCATCATTCGCATTGCTTGTGAATTTAACGGTTAGGCCTAATGAAAGTAGATTTGTAATTGGTGTTTGTGAGCGTTTCACATTACCAAAGACAACATAACCGAAGCGCGTGTTTTGTGCCTTTAATCCGCATTGGCTTTTAACAATGTTACTTTTAACAATGTCTGCCCAAAAACCGATACCAAGCAGTAGGTCTAACGGTTCATTAATATGATAATCTGGGTCCGCCAATCTGAGCATTTCAAATTCCGGTACTTTAGTTTGTAAAGCATATGGCGATTTTGTGTGTATCGCCTCATTAATTATAAGCGTTGCTGTAACGCCATAATTATTTTTGTCCTCATCCCATGGGAAAAGATATATGACAATTTTACCAGTATCTAATGTTTTAGATAAGTTTACACCGGTAATTGTGATTCGCAATGATTCAATAGGCAATTGTAGTTGTTTTGCCAACTTTGTTGTGATAGTGTTCGCCTGTGACCCACTATCGAAAAGTGCTTTTGCATATATTGGTGTGTTTGATGCATTTAGCAGCTTTATGTAACCCGTACCCAGCACTGGAATTGAAAGGCTACGCTGCGTTATTGAAAATTTGTAGCCTGAACTGACGGTTGTGTTGGTGCAGTTGGCTGTACTTGCAACGTTGACACCGCTAGTGTCTGGCTTATTTTTGGGCACAATAGGCTATTGTGCTTTAAGTTTGGACAACGTGGGCAAATTTCTTGTTTGCAATCCGAACTATTCGATCTGTGTGTCGATCTTAAACACCCGAAACATAAATGAAGCGTTTTAATTCTGTCGGTGCGTTGTTTGATGTTCAATGCCTTGAACTTGTTGCATTTGTATAGCGAGTGGTTTTCACTACAGTTATAGCATTTCAGTGCTGTTGCATTTGTCGGTTGACGATTGAATTTCGGCAAATTGGTTGTAGCATTTGTCCGATTTTGTACCGCAGTTGGCATTGGTCGAGGTTGATTTATTCCGCTACTTGTGCTGCTTTCTAAATTTAGTGCAGCTCTTGCACGTTTTTCTAAAAATGTTATGACTGCAGCAATCGGAGGCATATCATTTAACTCGTTGTTGGATTCCCAAACATTTAGAGTCTTTGGCGGCATTCGAGTGATAAGAATGTGTGCCACAATGTGATCCCAGTGTTCCACCGGTGAGCCTGCAACTCGTAACTGTCGCAGAGCACCGTTAACACTGTCTATCAACGATCTGATAGATTCATGCGTTTCTCTTTCGCATGGTTTAATTTTAAAAATTGAATCCAAATATGCCATTGTTTTTAAATATTTGTTTTCGTAAGCATTAACCAGCAATTGGTATGCCTCTTCATAATTTTCGCCAAGCGCTTGCCATCCGGCTAATAATCCAGCCGCCTTGCCTTTTAAAGCGCGTTTTAAATATTGGAATTTATGTGCGTTTTCCAATTTTGGATTTTGTGGTAAAGGCTATCATAGACAGCACGCCATTCACTCCATTCTCTATGGTCACCACTAAAATCATTTAATGTGATTGGTTCATATCGAATGCCAAGCGTATTTTGTCTATGGTCATTGCCCTGATTTTCAGCAGCTTGTGTGTCTGTTATTTTTTGTGTGAATGCTGCCATAGCATCCGTAAATAATTTTTCACCCGCCAAAAATTGCCGCATGTGGCCGTTGAATTGCTCTTCAGATGACATTGAAATTATAGTCATATGTTCATTTGAGAGCGTTTCCCAATATGTGCCAAGCACCATGATTTTCGCATTGAGTGTCGCTATGCTGGCATTAATAAATTCATCTGTGGCGGTATATTCAGCCATCCACTTGATTTGGTTTATAACGCTGTTTCTTCGCTTAACATTTGTTGACAAATTTGTTGGTGCTGTTGCTTGTGCACCATCGCCTTTATTCGAGCTAGTCGACGTATTGGTTTTCGACATAGTAAAATTCGATGATAATAAAAAAATTTTTTTTTTTTTAAGAAAAAACACGTGGGATTTTTTCGAGCGTAACTACTTTCTGGATTACAGTAAACCAGTAAAACACACAGTTGTTGCTTTTTGTGTGGTCGGTGAAGAGCTATAATTTCTTTGAAAAGTACCGCTGTGGTCAAATTTCAATAAATTAAAGCCAAAAAGTTTATGCGATTTTCAGAAAATCGATAAGAAGCAATACTTACGATTTTGCAATAAATCAGACAAGTAAAAAAAAATATAATCTTATTTGCTGTAGATTATGTATCGGCAAGTTTAAAGATTTGCGATAAATGCTTTAAAATAATCTAATTTGCATTAAGTTAGATAGCGGCTCTTCAAGACTAACGGTGGATGCTGTAGTCAGGAAATAATACTTACGATTTGCAATAAATCTCAAAAGAAGAATGCTGATGCTAATTTCTGATAAATTAGGACAAAAATGCTATAATTCCGCTGTGAAATTAAAACTTGATTCAAAAAATTGTAACACGTGGCGAGGTTTTTTGATTTTTTGAAAAAATAAAATAATGTTGATTTTATTTTACACATTCATTTGTGATTTTATAATTTTTCGAAAAAAAAAATTGAAATGGTTTAATTATTTATGAAAGATGGGAATAATACTTTATTTTATCCACTTCTTATTTTTCGAAAAAAAAGGAAAAATTCTAAGTTAATTTTTTATTTTAAATGATAAAAGGAAAAAAATAATAACTAGATGCTGGATGATTTAATTTTTTGGTTTAACCGCTTTGGTTGCTAAATTGGAACTGAACTCCATTGTTCGCTGTGCTTCAATTTATATATTTTTGGTCGTCCGCATGGTTATTCCGAAATGCAACGCTTTGGGCATAGCAGACTGTTGTGGGCTTCCGGTGCACACAGCCTACATTCCGTACGGCTTCTTGGACATTTGTGATCGCTCACATTGGGTACCAAGCAAACCGTACACAAGCGCATTCTCCCAACCGCTTCCAAACGGCCATGCAACGTTAACCGCTTGAATGTGTCGCATCGAAATATTTTATGCGGACTGAAACAATAAACGCATGTGCCTGCAGAGCTTGCGTGCATGGTGACTGCCGACACTATGGCCGCTTTGAATTGATTTTTGTTGATTGTGTCTCTTAAATCAACTCGCTTGTCGACACGGCCATTTTTAATTGCTTTTGGATATGTTGGTGGTGAACGAGTGACCGATTTTTTTGAAGTACTTGGTTGTACCGATTGACTGGTAGATGGAATTGGTTCGTTGTTGTTTGCTTTTTTCAAACGATATTCCAACACTGCATTCTTTGCTATGAGCTGTTCAAATTCTGAATTTGATTCGGTTGTGATTGTTGAAACGGGTGCTTTTGGTCTTGGCACCGGATGTTCGGCGCGTTCCAATCTCCTTATTGCGCGTTGCGTTATGGTCAAGGCACCCGTTACTTCACGGTAAATTGAATCGAACAATTCATTTTCTTGTGGCGCAAATTTTGGATCCGTTAGCAATGTCATAAGATTCGCATGAGTCTGGTTGAAATTCCAGTGCAACTCTTCCAATTGTTTGTACTGCACTTGTAAAAATGCCAAATCTCCCCTTGTACAAGGGTCGCCGGCTCTTATTGCCGAAGCCGTTTTTCGAATTGAATAGATGTATGAAGCCCGTTTTTCCATCCGCACCTGGTGGAAAACGTCCATCATTTTGCATTAATGCTGCAACGCGTATGCTCTTATTTTTGTTTTGGTTAGATGCCATGGTAGAATTGATTATTGATTGATGATAGCCTTAATGACCAACCAATGGAACGCAATTGAAATTCAGGAAATGATAAATGAAAAGAAACGAACAAAAATAAAAAGTTGTATTAATCGCAATGATAAGATTCTTCGCTTAAATGTGTACATTGTATTCAAAAATGCTGTATTTTATATTTATTTCCATAATCCCATTGATTTCGGGAGGAAAATCCAGAAACGAAAAAATGCAAATTTTTCA
>GL502444.1:34987-46819 GCA_000149185.1 Mayetiola destructor
CTGTTTATCTGATGCCAATTCTTCTTTCAATAGATTTTCACTTTCAGTCAATCCAGTAACAGTAGTGTTCAATCTTTCGATTTCAGTTGAATATGTATCCACTTTTAACTTCAGTTGCTTCTCAGATTCGACCAATACAATGAAATCGGCATCTAACTCTTTCTTCTGTTTTTCATTCGTTGCCAATTCTTCTTTCAATCGATTTTCACTTTCAGTCAATCCAGCAACAGTAGTGTTCAATCTTTCGATTTCAGTTGAATTTGTAATCACGTTTAACTTTTTCAAATCTTCAGTCAACGTTTCAATTACGTCTGCGTTTGATTTAAGCCTTTCCTTTGAACGTTTTTCAGAATCGAGCAACGCGCTAAGAGCAGCTCGCAACTTATCGTTTTCATCATCTTTCAACATCAGCTCTTCTTTTGTCTTTTTCAAATCGTATGTGGTTTGGTTCAGAAGCTTCCTGTTTGAAAGGTAATCAGCCATTATTTTATTGTTTTTGGGCTCATCAGCGCTGCTGGATGATGGTTTCGTCATTTTAGTTGAATTATACGACTGATATTCTTGTTCAGCGTCACTATCAGCTTTCTCGATTTTGACTTGGATGATGCCAGTGTTAGTATCCGCATCAGGCTACAAATTTAATAAAAATTGAATAAAGTCGGTAGAGCCATGATATAAGAATTGAATCAAATCTTGTGCATAGTTGTGAGTTTTTGATTATACAAATGAATAAAAAAATCTTACTAGGATCGCTTCAATGTATTCGTCAGCTTTTTGCACCGCTCTCTTGATTGCAGCCAATTTGTACTTTTTAACATATGTTTCGCGATGATCACCATAATCCTTGATGTGTTCCTCGTCGTGGTCAACCCATCCACTAGAATGATAATGATCGAAGATGTGCAAATAAGGTTATGTGATAAAACAGAAAATTTACTTACTAGTTTCCCGTGCCAAAAAACTGTACACAAATGGTATTTGGTGGTCCTTTGTTAATGGCTGAAGGTGGATCTTCAATGATCTGCGCAAATTGATGAAAATATTATTATTATTTTATTGAAACTAAATTTTTGTCCAGGATTTCCGAAGGAATTACTCACCATTGCCGGCCAAAACGGCGAATGCTTCTGTTGAGCCCTGTGAACCGAAAGCATATAGTTCAAATGATCCAAATGAAATAACATTTTTATCACCAAATCAAATTTTATTCGATAGACGACAGACGATAGACTTACCAAACCAATTTTTTCATATCTTTTCCCATTATTTTTGACGAATTTTCAGAAAAAAAAGCATATACGATGTTTCCATGTGATGAAGCGACGCATTGATTGATCTGTCAAATTCAATTACTTTTGTTTGTCATGCAAATGTCAGAGAGTGCGTTCAGAACTCAAAAACAAAAGAATGTTCAATTGCGAAAAGTCTCAAGAAGAATGATAGATATTGAAAGATAATGAAAGAGATGGAAAAAAAGAAGAAAGAGATTGAAAGAAAATGAAAAAGATGGAGAGATTGAGATATGAGAAATCACTAAAAAAATGCGATTCTCTGCAGCCGAATATTTAAATATTCATTAATTATTTAAATAAGAAGTGATATTCTTGAAGTTTTATGACATATATATTTGAATTAATATTGCTATCAATATATTATTTTTTCCATAATTACACAGCCTGCCCAGTTTTGCGCGATTCTACTATGAAAATTTGAAGCTTATGTAGCTTAAACCAGATAAAGACTACATTGCTGAGAAACTTAAAACTCATAGCAATTTGAATTAAGAACTATACTGGAACATTTACTTTAGAATCACTCACTGATGCATCATTTTCTGATATATTTATATGTTTAAGAACCGTTCTGAATACTCATAACTATATATGGTTCAGTTAATATTGTAGTATTATATAAATAATAGGTAACATTCTTATAACCTAAATCACATTGATTATGTTCTATCCATCTGGAGTTAGATGATTGAAGAGGTTAAGCATTGCTGTGGTTGGTTTAAATTTTCGGCTCGATTTCGCTGCCAATTCTCCAGTATTGTTGTTTCCAAATGTTTTGTTTTCCTTTAAGCCATAGATAAAGTATTCACAAAACTTGAACAAACGTTCGAGATTGGGATCACAATTCATTTGGAAAATGTTGTGAACTTTGATTAATAAATCAAATGTTTGACCGATGGTAAAACCAAGTGGTACCTGATTATAGATGAAAATTAAAAATCGAAAATCAAAAGAGGTCAAGCAAATTATTATCCGTCGGTTTGCTTACGTTAATAATTTCTTTTTCAACCTCTATGTAGAAGTGTGTAATTTGTTTCTTCGACGGCCCACGTGCGATGATATATGAGTGAGTGTTCTTTGCTTCTACCATTTTATCGTGAGCGCAACCTTCCTGACGAAAAACGATCAACTTGTCCATAACTTTGGAAAATTCTTCTACTGTCAACAGATTGTTTGAAGTCACTTTAACTGGCAACAGTTTATAGAATGCAAGCAACTCAGTAATTTCACGTGACCAATCATTGATGATGCTTTTATTGTAGTGTGTCTTTAAGATATCCATGACTCGTATTGAATAAATCGCCCAAGCCTTCTCAAACGCATTTTCCTTGATTCCTGGATATTGCAACGAGAATTCGTATGATATCTGAAATTCGATTCGTCATTTCAAAACGGGCAAAATTTATTTGTGATTCAATTATTCAACTTGTTAAAACTTACTAACTCTGCAGACACAAAAAAATATGGGAAGTATTCAAGCAAATTGATTTCAACTCGACGAAGTAAGCCTATGCGGTATTGCAGTGTAAGTTTTAGTCGATCTTTTATTGTTTGCATGTTCGCGGTGTTGACCAATGTGGACTTGAGCAATTCAAATTCAACAGATGGTTCCGTATCACTCAAATTATTTTCAACTGTTGCACCTACTTTATTTTTATTCAATGCAAATCGTTTGTTTCGTAGGCCGATACCCAATTTACCACCATCATTTGTGTTTCGGATAATTTCTTGTTTTATTTTCGGAAATAAAGCATTAACCGCGATGGCGACCGCATTTTGTTCGACATTCGATGGCTTGTCACCAAAAAGTTGAATGCAGAATTTTAAAATGTGTCGCATTAAACGATTTATTTGATTATTATCGAAATTTTCATCTTTCATGCACAAGACTTCTTCGTATTCTTCAGCCAAAAAATCCTCCAAATCCTGTAAGAGAAATTATAATGTCTAAGATGGAAGAATTTACAACATTTAATTGAATAAATTACAAGCAAAGGTGACATATATACATACTTTCGCTGTAACCACCGGAATTTCGTTGGTGTGCTCCGAAACACTCACATTTATGAAAAATGAAGCCTGGCTTCCATATTGATTCAGTATGAAAATGAAATCTTCGCGACTCATATGTGCATTTAAGTTGTCCGTGAGACTGAATCGCGTGGCATCCTCCGAAATATTGAACTCCTTTATGACTAGAGAGTAAAATAACCAACATAATCCAAGTTGACTCTGAATAGTCGAACGGGCGAAGCATTTTTATAAGAATTGAATACTTACATTCATCCAAGAACGAATCCACATTCATTTCTGAAAAATGAACGTATTTTGTTTTATGATTGTAACGGGCACGAACAAAATGTTTTCCACTCGACATCTTCACATTTTTGTTTACTCTTTCACAAAATTTCTTATTAACAATAGTCAAGTGCGTCCAACAGTTAACTGTATATTGCGGTACTAGATTTTATATGTCACATGATGAATTAGATGACAAGCCGTTTGAATACACGTTTTAGACGAAGCGCCATCTAGTTTTTGGACGGAGAATTTTTTGTGTGTGGTGTTTTCATCACACTGAATGATAAATGCAAGCTACGCAGCGCTTGTAACAATGATTTTATAAGAAAGCTGAAAGAGTGGAATCATCCCGATATTTCTTTTCCCAAACGATTTGGTGCATACTCGAAGGACGAATTTATTATACGTCATTTCGCATGCGAAGTTCGATATCAAACAGTTAGTGTATTATTTTCAGTGGTTCGTCTTTAATTCCAAATTTCAAATCTCCTTCACTTCTCAGGGAGATTTCCTGGAAAAAAATTATTTATTGGTTTCTTGTTCTTCGATACCAATCGTCCAAAATGCATTGAAGCTGATAAACAAAACTGAAATCAAGATAATTAAGGATCGTCATAGTTTCTCGACAACATCATCCGAATTGAAATCTGAACTAAAAAATCTGACGGATGATATTGAAGGGGGGGGGTAAATATCAATAATTACTATTTATTATTTATATACTTATGTATTTCATTATTTTAATTTGCATTGCTACTGGTAAATATTCTTTTAGGAAACTCATTTTATTCGATGCATTAAACCAAATGACGCAGGTGTAAAAGAGATGTTTCTGGCGTACGTTGATTTGATTCGTTCCGGGTATCCAAAAAGAATATACATCGACCACATATATAAGGCCTTCAAACCAAAACCTCAACTATGGAGGAATGAATGTTTAGATTCGAAGCACTTTTGTTCGACCCTACTATTATCAAATGGCTGTGAATCCACAGATTTTAAATTTGGGACAAAATGCATTTTTTTTTCGATCTAAATGTTCCGTTTTATTGGAAAAATTCTTAACACCTCATCCAAAATTCATTGCCCAACGCATACAGGGAATGAAGGGGTATTTAATTCGACTTGAATGGAAGAAGGCGATTAAAAAGATACTATTAGCGCTTGGCAGTGATGTGCCGTCGGGAAAATTCCCGGAAAATTGGAAAGAAAAAATTGGTTTTTCCGGGTTTTTTCCCGATCGGCGAAATAAATACCCAAATTTGGGTATTTTTCTACGAAATGAATTGTATGGTGAAATGAGGTTATGAATGTGGAAACGCGAACAAAATAACCGAAAAATAGCATTCTATGTTAATTTGAACGTAGTTGTATTCCTTTTGTTTGTATTTTTTGCGCTTTGTTTCCCACGTCTGTTTTGATTTGATATTCTGCTTTACTGGGCGACTACGGCAAACTGTGAATTCGTATTACAAATGTATTATTGATACATATTACCAATTCAAAGTGACACTTCTCGCATAAAGAGTGTATTTGTGTGTATTCGCGATTCTTGGACAATGCTACACACTGCAACGAAAAATTAAAAACGTTTATTCTTTTCATGGAATTTGATGAGTCAGATCGCTGATGGTAATATTTAAAAAAGTTGTGAAATCATTCAAATAAAACTACGAATTTGAGTTTTTTACTAACCAAAGTTACAATGTAAGTATTGAAAATGGAAATTTGTAACAAATAAATCAGTGAATTGTTTCATTTGATATGAAATCTCTAAAATATTATAGCAAATTAACTGACGAGATGGGCCGCAAAAAGAATGAATTAGTGTGGAGTCGGTTCCTTAAAAAAGGCAAGGGTGCTGAGTGCACATTTTGCAAAAAAAACTATCAATTCGCCAACGTGACCAAAATGACAAACCATTTATTGAACTGTTTCAAGTGTCCGGCTGAAATTCAAAATCAATTACGGTCTGAAAATGCCTTAGCACCAGATTGTTCGACATCATATAGAGAAACCGAAAGCGAAAGTGAAGCCAGTACGTCGAATGCATCGATCGATTCGTCATCCAGATCAACAACACCGACTCTTTCAAGAAGTGTTACGCCAATCATTCCGAAAACCAAATTCATAACATCATTCATGGATCGAATCACCGACGAAGAAAATGTATGATTTAATTTTCATTATTTTTTGCTTCTCTAGCTAATGGCTTTCTTTTCAGGCTGAACTGAACGCTTTGTTGGCTGAAGCAATATATGTTTCAGGTAGCCCATTATCACTGGTGGAACATCCAGCATGGATCGCGTTTTTCAATAAACTTCGACCATCCTACCGCCTACCTTCCAGAAAAGTGATTTCCACTACCTTGTTGGATGCAGAATATGAAAAAACGAAATCGAAAATTGACGAAAAGTTGAACGAATCGAAAAACTACAATTTGCAGTGTGATGGTTGGTCAAACATTCGAAATGAATCGATAATCAATTTTATCATCACACAACCAAAACCAGTTTTTGTTGAATTTTTGGCCACCGAGGAAAGTAAACACGATGCGAACTATTTATCTGATCAAATTGAACGAGTTCTAGTTAAATATGGTCCAGAAAAATTTCTCGTGGTTATTGCCGATAATGCTCCGAATATGCAAGCAGCAATCACAAAAATTTCGGAAAAATATCCACATATTCAAACTATGGGCTGTTCATGTCATACATTCAATTTGTTGTGCAAAGATATTGTAAAAACACCATCAAGCGACAAAGTGCTTACGAACGCCAAGTTGATTGTGAATACCATCAGAAGAAGCCATCGGTTGAACGCTATTTTCACCAGAACTCAGCGTACTCAAAAAATAACATGTTCACTCAAATTACCGGGTGAAACAAGATGGGGCAGCACATTGTATTGCTTGGAAAGTGTGCAAAAGAACAAATCGGTGCTGCAAATGATAGCTGTTGACCCCGAAGCCTCATTGCCAGATAATGTGAAAAAAATTATCTTGGATGATCGTTTCTGGACAAAGATTCAAGATATTGCTGAAACCCTACAACCTATTGTGGCTGGTTTAAACGAGTTACAAACAGATGAATGTATAATCCACAAGGCATATTCAATTTGTAAAAAAATTACAAATGAAGTTACAGAAAAAGTTCAGTCGGCCAAAGTATTTGACGCAAATGAGCGTAAACAAATCCTCAAAGCTTTGAATGAACGAAACCTTAATGTGGTCAAACCAATCCTTCATGCTGGTGCGATTTTGAATCCTGCTTCAATGGGGTCAGAATTAAATCCGACTGAATTCCTCGAAGGCCTAGAATTCATTCACAAAATCGCTACAGATATGAATTTGGATACATTGAATGTGATGGCAGATATTTCGCATTACAGAACAAAAGAAAAATTGTGGAGCAAGCAATTCATTTGGGCATCAGTCAATGGAACTTCGCCGACCACTTGGTGGAAAACTTTTTTCTCGCATACTCAATTGGCAGACGTGGCAATCAAGATACTTTCTGCGCCCATTGCGACGGCAAGCACTGAACGATCGTTCAGCACTGCAAGCTTCATTCATACCAAGAAACAATATCGACTGACGACTGAAAGAGCCGGTCGAATAACTTTTATGGCACAGAATTATAAGCTGTTTTCGGAACACGAATCAAAAAAACGAGCTGCAACTTCATCATCACAAGACCAACCATCAACGAAAATATCACGAATAGACGACAGTGATACAGACGATGACCAATTTTAATAAGATTTCATGATCATCTTCCAAATTGCTTTGTTTTTCTTGAAAATACCCAATAAATACCCAATAACCCGGAATTTTCCGGGTTTTTTCCCAATTTACCCACCCAAAAATATATTTTCCCATTTTCGCCCATCACTCGTTCAGCACTGCAAGCTTCATTCATACCAAGAAACAATATCGACTGACGACTGAAAGAGCCGGTCGAATAACTTTTATGGCACAGAATTATAAGCTGTTTTCGGAACACGAATCAAAAAAACGAGCTGCAACTTCATCATCACAAGACCAACCATCAACGAAAATATCACGAATAGACGACAGTGATACAGACGATGACCAATTTTAATAAGATTTCATGATCATCTTCCAAATTGCTTTGTTTTTCTTGAAAATACCCAATAAATACCCAATAACCCGGAATTTTCCGGGTTTTTTCCGGGTTTTTTCCGGGTTTTTCCCAATTTACCCACCCAAAAATATATTTTCCCATTTTCGCCCATCACTGGATCTACTTAGTCAAAATCCAAACGGGCTCTTGCTACAGAATGCTGAAGCTGTCCTCTAAATATGCCGCCCTACATGCGACACCTATTCTTGAAGAAAAATAGCTTTTTTTTTGTGTTTTTATCAAAAAATAGACGAAATCTAGGAAAAATATGTTTCATGCGCAGGTTTTTGGCCCATATAAACATATACAACTGATGATGCAGATCGTCTTTTTTTCGCCCAAAAAACCCATATTGGCCGGTTCCCGGCAAAAATATGACATTTTTTTTTTTATGAAATGGTCTATTGTGTAGTCTTCATATTTTTTTCCAGGCTTATTCACATTAGGCTCGTTGAAAAATCTTTGGACAGCCTTACGACCTACACCTGTTGATGTGGCTAACCGCTTATAAAGCTCATTATATTAGTGGCGTTTCAGCTTACGACGTCCGCCAACCGTTGTTGAATTTGGTTTAGGCACAGCTATGAAAGTCAAAAAGTTTTTATAGTTAAACCTACAAACAAATATTGTTTACTTTGCCAAAATTATCCTCACATTGCCACCGGACAGTACTTAAAAAAACAACCATTTTGTTTTCCTCTGATATAAGGAATGGGTGTTCTCCGAGTTGAACTCTTTCCACGTGCGCCAAATTTTCAATTTGTTCGTGCACCCACAATATGGCTTCTTCATAGAGTTTGTCCCAACCGTCAGATTTGCCACCATTATCACTAAATCCACGAATGAACCGAATGCAATAATCGCGAAATGATTCTCCCATCGTGTATCAGCTGTCCAACCTATATAAAGTGCGCCAAAATGTTTGGTCAGTTGTGCCTTAAAAAAATCGAATTGCAGAATTTTAGCTTTTTGATACTCACGAGGAACTGGAATGGAATGAAAATCGATCTGATGGTTTGTCAAATTGAAAATTACACAATTTTTAAATTTTTTCAAAAAATTATCGTTATATTTTCGGTCTGTAACGAACGCAAAAAAGCCGGCGGCAATAACAAAGAAATGTCAAAACAATCTAACCGGCAATAACAATGAAATGTCAACACAAAGTACATGTGCATTTAAATGTCAAACCCGATGATGCAGGGTCTAATAAAACTGAAAAATGATTTCAACATAGTTTTTCAATTTATGTAATTCACAACAGTATTTATTGGTATTTATTGACACTTTATCATATTTCTGATTGAAATTCCGTCAAACCGGCATTGTAATAGATTTGTACATTTGAGAACATTAATAATTCAATTTAATTCATGAGTTTCATTCTGGTGGGATTTGTTCATTGTCACGGAATCCATGGCCATTGAAGCTATCCAAATGGTGTTCAATTCTATGTTTAATTTTCTGTGACTCGTTGTAAAACGGCATGTCACAAATTTCACATTCGCAATACTTGACACCCAACCTCTTCAGCATATCCATTTCACGTTGTAATTTTTCAAATTTCTCGTTTAGCGTGTGCATTTCTTCTTCGGATTGGCCATCGACAATTAAAATATTGTTAGCATATAGCTTCCGAATTTCACTGGATACTGCACGGGCCTTACAGGTTGGACAGCTTTGTAAGCGGGATGGGCATTCTGACAGCCACCTGAGAGAAAAATATTTTGGATTTTATGATGTGTCAAACCAATCAGTTTGATACAACATACTTCCTTAAGCAGGAATCACCAAAGAGATGCCCACACTTTGTTGAGACGAGGAAATGGCTACCAGACGATGTACAGGCCTCGTAACAGATTGGACATTTTAATACTTCTAAATCGTCAGTATCTGGTTTGACTCGCTTCGATTGTGATGTTTCATCGTCACTAGAAGACCTTGAATGCGAATTAACATTATACAGTATTGGAATGAATACATTCAAATTGAGGCTATGTAGAAGAATTGAGGTTATGTAAAAGAGGAATTAGATTCTGACTTTGAAGCGAAAAAAAAACAAATTATCCTCTTCAAATTATTTTTTAACGTAATATTATTTCAAAATTGGTCTTTATTATCAATGATGAATTATTCAAGAATGTTTCTAACGCGAATCCTTACAAGTTATTTTTTTCACGACTGTAAGGCGAATTCACAATTTTTTATTTCAAAAACCGACTAATCGTCATGGTCAAACCTGAACACATACCTGGGTCTTTTATTTTTCGGCATTTTCCCTTGCATTTTTAAACGAAAACAGAAAAATTGTGACAAAACAATAAAACACAATTTTGAAAATTTTCGACGGCGATATTTTTGAACAGTTAAGCGTCACAATGGTTTATGGATGGTTAGACTCACTTGTTTTGTATTGTGCGTGTGCTTATCAGCTATGTAAGGTAAAATCTGCAAATTCGGAACCCCCGGATAATTCGGACCCCCCCTGAGATTTCGTAGTAGTTTTGATCGTAGCGCTCTGTGATTAGTAATTGATTAGTGCCTTTTCAAGCATTTTTAAACTGCTAGCTAAGCTGATGATGGTCAGATCATCATCACTCTGAAGCTTTTTGTGATATCGATGGAAAATAAATAGAACATCAGCCAGGAAACAAAGTGATCTAACGTTCTTTTCTTTCGTAAGGAAGTTTAGATATCCTGATGATTGGCAACTCTTTTCCTTATTTTTCGTAAAATAGGCGACCAAAGCTTGCCATGAGAATAGAGTATTGTTGACGCCGGTAAATGTATATGCAGTCCAACGAATTTCAAATAACTTGGGAAGTGATAGAAGTGGAAGTGTTTTGCATGCAGCAATTTGCTTCAATTCATTCATCCGAATGGATGAATTGTGAAAAAACGATGCAATCGAGCTCACCATACTAAGCATATTTTTAATAGTTTTGTGCATGCTGGAAACGTCGCTCCATACGAGATCAAGCCTATGTGCCGAGCACCAAATTTTCAATAACGGCAAGTCTGAACCGAGTTCACGAATTGAATCTTCGAATAATTTCCACAAGCCACCTTTATCACCGCTATTTATATTTGTGCCATCTGTGCAAATGGAAGACACCGATTTCATGACAGTTTTATAACCATCAACACCCAAATTATTCTTGATTCCATTTTTCACTGCATTCATGAGCCCAACAGCTCCTGTCTCAGTTTGTTCGCCAATTCCGAGAAAAAGTAACAATTTCCTTCCATCATTCATAATCACCTTGAGCATAATATAGATTTTGTCGATTTGACAGTGATCTACTGAACCATCGATTCGAATTGAACTAGCAATCATGGAATTCAGCACATATTTTAGCGAGCCATCAGACTGAACGATCGTATTTAGTAAATTAAAATGCCCTTTGGGGTTAACGTACTGTAAGTTAATATTTTTCGGAATCGTATCCTTATTTTCTTCTTCAAATTGAAACTGATTACCCGCTTCTGCTACCACGTAACGTGATGGCCAACTATACGCGGACAGAGTCAGCTTCTTTGCATCATTGTAGACCTGAAGAAACAATTTTCCGACGTGATTTGCGAGGATTTTGTTTGCTTGATTCAAATGAAGATCCATCACTCCCGAACTTTGGGAAATGGAGGTATCGGTCAACATTAAAGCCTTTTTACATTCGATGTGATATTTTGATTTTAAATGCTCTTCAAGACTAGCCGTACGATATCTTGTGCCAGCTTCTGTTGTGATCGGTGGAATTTTTCTGTTCTCACAAAACATTTTCACAACATTTTGGTTACTTAAACACGCTTTACAACGGGTAAAGCGAAATGTTTGTTTGCCTTGTTTCACATGAAATATCTCAATATATTTTTTAATTTCATCATCAAGCACAAAACTGGAATTATTTGAACTCGAAGCTAACTCTTGATTATGACTTGAGCAAACTGAATCACTAGATTTTGATGCTAATGATGTGTTCTGGCCGTCTGTTAATGGCGGATTTTGCTCGTTTGGTAGTTCCTCTACGATATTTGATGCAGTGTTATTAATTTTTTCGGCGCGAGTAGCGTTTGATTCTTCAAAAAAAGAAACC
>GL502447.1:42751-61011 GCA_000149185.1 Mayetiola destructor
TGATTGTTTGCAATCTAAATGTATTCCAAATATATATCAAAAGAATAATAGCACACATCAATGAACGAAAAAATCTTGAACAATAGTTAACTAAATACAGAATTGAACAAAATGAATTGAAGGCAAAATCGTTTTTACCATTATAGGAAAAGAGATTAACTGTGAAAATTCACAGTTCACAATTCAACGGAGATGTGTTGTAGAGTGAGAGAAAGAGATAGAGAGAGATAGAGAGAAGAGAGAGAGAGAGAAAAACTCAATTCACCGAAATATTTCACTAATTATCACAACATCTATCCACTGTTATCCGAAATTATTTTTATTCGAACCATTTTCACAATCGAGAATTATTATTATTCAAGAAACATTTATTATTTCAAGTTTGAACATTGATGAAAATTATTATTTTATAATTGAACCGAACTAACGAAGCACGTTTTACTCTTGGTCTGTAGCTGAACTCATTATAACAGCCAAATGTTTGATCTTCGATTAATAAAAATTTGTATTTTTAATGTTTTCTTCTTTTTTTTCTTCTTTTCTTATTTTTTGTAATCCAAATAATATTGCGATCATAAAAAAGGTGAAAAAGAGAGAAACAAATAGTGACGACGGACACGATGTAAATACGAACGTAATCAACAAGAATTCAACTGTTTTTCGAAATTGAACAAAATGTGAATCTCTGAATCAATCAATTATTATTATATCCAGCGAAAATAAGAATAATTGGCATGAAAGCACCTTGAGAAACACAATTGTTAAAAATGATTTAATTCGTGGAATTTATAGTTTTTTTTTGTCTGAGTTTGAATAAATTCGTTTTGCATTTCTGTTTTGTTTTTTCGTTTTTTGCTTTTTGCCTTTTGATTAGTTCCCATGTGGCTTTGCCTTATGTAGATTCATAGAAGCATTTTCAGTTCAAAGGAGAATATAGTTGGAAACATCACTTTTAACTTAATTAACATAAAAACTGAACCGTCAACATTGTTCATATCCGATAGATTGAAATTCTACAGCAACTCAAAATTGAGCTAATGACACAGTTTTTTTTTTCCATTGGTAAAACTAATTCGAATTTCGATCAATTAATGAAAAATTCAATGGTCAATCAAAACACTCATCTTTCAATCAAATTTAGACACAAAAAAAAAAAAAAACGATTAAATTTTAATGTAAAAATTGCGTATGTTTTAGGTTCGAAATCAATTTCAAGACTGTTATCATTTTGGATATTGTTGCATTACCGAAGCCAAACTAAAATATAATAATGGAAAACCAAACAAAAAAAAAAAAAATAGTAAAAAAAGGAAATTGTTCGGTAACATACAGCCTATATAAAATACTTGAATATTGAGTAATTTGCTAGTTTTCATTTAGTATTTTCTTTTTTCGAATCGGACTAGGAAATCTTAAAAGTGCATTCAGCACACTATAATCGATGATGGCAATGCTGATCCATATTATGAAGGGATTATATTACACCTTGGCAAATAAAAATAAAGAATCATTTCACAAAATAATAAATCTATTTCCATTTCTATTTCTATTTCCATATGTTTTGTTGTCATAAAGGGATAAAGTTTTTTCCGGTTTGATGCGTTCACGTTTTCAATTTCAATCCTCGTCAATTTGCATTTTTTTTTTTTTTTGTTCTTCAGATAAAGCTTTAATACATGGAGAAAAAAATAATATGAAAATCAAAGCATTTAACGTAAGTAATTATTGTGTCTAATTTTGTTTCTGTTTACAGTACGCCTGTTTGTTGGTTATTGTGTAAAATATTCTAAATTAAAATACGATATTTTCATTCTATTCTAATCGAAGCAATGACTACAGCAAAGAATGCTATTAATTAGGGATGAAATCCATCATTCTAAAAGTAATTCAAATTTCAATCTTATCATTGAAGTCAATAATTATTTCCCATGTCAATCAGAAGTGATTGGGTTGGCTGTCGGCTTAATTCAAATAAATATTAATATTATCATTATTATTATACAATTGAAATATGAAAATAATACTGCATGCCTTGTGAGGGCAATTTTTTCAACCCTGTTTTAAATTGCGCACAAATGCACACGCAGTTTTTTCTTACATTTAATTTTGTGCAAAGCTATAGCGCGTTACATATATCATTGTTAGCAGGGCACTGTTGTTTCGAATATTTGACGAAAAGGCGCAATGCATTCATTGCACTTGGGTCATGTTATCAATGACAACTCCCTGGTCATTGAATTTCGACTGGAAGAAAAAGAAGAAGAAGAAGAAGAAGAAGAAGGAGGCGAAGAAGAAGAAGAAGAGAGATAAAAATATCGGCTAATAAATAATGCATTTCGAGCCATTTTGCATACTTTTTAAATCGATAATTCTACACCGAATTAGATAATAATAATGATAATAATAAATTTTAATGGAATTACAAAATAAAAAAACAAAACAGAACCGAACGAAACTATACGGAATGGAATGAATAAAAAAGATCAAACGTGCAACACAAGCGAGCACAAAACACAAAATAAAACATTTTGTCAAAATGTTGTTCATGCTTTTCGTGCCTAATGCCTTGCCAAATGTATTTTATTTTTAATGCGCTCATGAATATATTCAACGGCGATAAGTTAAGAAAAAATATTATGATATTAAGTGCATTCACGATTGAATGGAATAAGTTTATATGGTTTTTTTTATTTTTCATATTGAGCAGCGCTAAGCGTTCAGCGCTCCCACAAAATTGGCTACAAAGATCCAAAAAGAATTTCTCTATGATCCGATGGAATATTTTTGTTTCATGCATTCTGTATGCCAAATTGATTATTATTATTATTATTATTATTATTAACATGCATCAGGTTGTTCGGTTGTTCGGTTGTTGGGTACCAGCATTTTTGAATGGTTTTTTTGTTTTTTGTTTTCGCCCCTTTTATTTTCATGTGCACTCAGGTGTACCCGAAAATATCTTTTTCACATCCAAAACGTAAAAATTCGATTGAAACGGTTGAGTTCAAGAGTTATTCAAAGCGGCAATAAACTCTTTCAATATATATATATAATAATAAATAAAATGTAACACTCCAAATTCGGATAATAAACAAATACAAAAAATGCCAAGAAAATGCAACGATACAAGTAAATAGATTGCAAATACACCAAAAGAGAAGAAAAGAAAAAAAAATTAGTGTGTGTGTGTACGATGTACGCATCCGTTACGTCAACCACAATGAAAATTGGAATGCACGACAAGATATGAAAAGAACAACAATCGTGCGCATTGAATGTGAACAGCAAACAACAAGTTCAATGGATTTTCGAACTTTGCAACGATACAAAGTTGATCATTTGCATCGGTATTTATTATTATTATTTTCAATTTTCAATTTTCAATTTTATTGATAGCCATTCAAATCGACATGCGGTAATATTTCATCGATAAATCTTCGGATTGCTTATGACTGATAAAGGAATAAGAAATATTCTAATATCATTTGTGGCTACGATTGTGACGACTGCGGCTTTGGCTTTAACATTATTATTATCCTTCAAATTGGAATTTCTCAAAATAAGAATAAACTTTTAATCCAAAACCAACAAAAAAGAATTAACGTAATGGCTTCTTATTAAAAGGCAAAAGAAAAAGATGAACTAAACAACAACATGTTGATGCGTTGCCTGCTCTTCATCGACGATTCATCAATAGTCATACATTTTGTCTGCAACACATGAAGAAAAAAAAACAAAAACGTTCGTATTTTTGATTCTTCTTTTTATGAATCGAAAAAATTTCGACTGAAAATAAAATAAAATGAAAGAAAAAAAAAAGAAAAAAACCACATATGCGATCAAATGGTGGATATAAAAAAAATACATGTCTATCTCACACAATACACACCAAAATTCCACTACAAACATATTTGGGATCGAAAATGTATTTCATTCAATTTTGAACGTGTTTAACATTACACACAGGTACTTTGCCATTATGATTGGTTGGAGCTGGTGGGTCTTTTAGTTCTACCATGAAATGACTGTGAGTATCTCCTATACCTTATATTTCATTACTTATACCTAGTATCATATACCGTTTGTGTTGTATAGAGATTGAATTTGTTGTTTTTGTTTTTCATTTGTTTCTGTTTCTCTTCATTCGTTATATTCAACAAATAAAATTCACAGGTATGGATGAGAAAAGGTATGAGTACAGCGTAAGAATGCTATTGAAGCGTACACACACACACACACACCGATACGCATACATGCGGTTTCTCTTGAATAATTTGTGTGCCCTGTGAAAATCGGGTAATTGGTATAAAGATAAACTGATCTTCAATGAAAATTGCCAAAGTGAAACAGAGACAGAAAATTAATTTTTTTTTTTTTTATATGTATGAAATTGTTTCTCGGCTGTTTCGAGTTTACGCGATCCAATCAATGTGTGTGTGTGTGTGGACATTTCATTAAAACGCGTATCGTCT
Organism: Mayetiola destructor; assembly: GCA_000149185.1. Taxonomy (NCBI): domain Eukaryota; kingdom Metazoa; phylum Arthropoda; class Insecta; order Diptera; family Cecidomyiidae; genus Mayetiola; species Mayetiola destructor. The sequence continues at coordinate 47,224 of GL502447.1, forward strand.
AGTTGAGGTTTTCTAGATTTTCATGTATATAAATTGTATTATTTTTTTTTTCATTCGTGTGAATGTACAACGATTTTGGATCGACAATCAACAGCACCAGCACCAGCAGTAGCAGCAGCAGCAGCAGCACGTTGCATGCGTATAAATTAAAAATGTGAGTATGACAGAGATGGATTCAATGATCACCTGGTTAAGGTGTACGTTTAATGTAAAGCAGAAAATGAAAGACAAGAGAATAGAGAAAAAAAGCAACATATTGTTGTGTTGAACGAAATTTGTAGATCCAAAGCAATATTAGTATCTTTCGTTGTCTCATCGACAGTCCTGTTCCAACCTTTCATCGGGTAATATCACATACAATTCCAAAAAATTGAGTGAATATAATAATAATAAATTTAATAGGAAGGGAAAAAAACAACATTCGCAACTTGAATTTGATCGAAATTTTTGTTTGGAAACGAATTGCATTGGACGTTTTATCGGTTATTTGTTTTTTCGTTTAATTTGGTTGCTTTTCGTATAAAAATTTATTCCAAAAAAACGACGAGCGCCACTTACATTTTTAAAGACCATTCAACGAATAGACGAAAAAAAAAAACATTATTCAACGTAAATAAAAGTTACATTGTGATTTCAGATATTTCACGTCATATAATTTTTGAAAGCAAAAAAAAACAAAACAAAACAAAACGTGAACGAACAAATGAGGACACAAAAATTTGAAGATAAAATGCGATCGTGAAACAAAGTGCAATTTTCTGCGACGGTGCAATCAATTCAATGAATCGTGAAAAGAACACCGATTGACATTCTTTTTTCTTTTCAATAAAATATTGACGGAAAAAATAGTCACAAATAGATAACGATCGAAATTTCGAATTGATTGTTTTTCGAAAAATTGTCGAGAATTCAATCAACACGAAAAGGAAATTAAAGAAGAAATAGTTAGAAAAGGGCATTCAAATGCATTCACTTCTGCACGACGAAAAATTAAAACAAATGCAGAAAAATTATTTCTCAATCTTGAACTGAAAATAAAAGTAACAACAGCAACAACAACAACAACAACAAAGTGATTTACAAAATCGATATTGAAACAAATTTGACAAGAGAAGAGAGATAGAAAAAGAGAGAAAGAGAGAGGGGGCGAGAAAGAGTTTTAAGTGTCGTGTGCATTCAATAATAATATTTCACATTTAGCCAAAAAATAAATGAGCAAAATTAAATGTCAACATCAAACTGTCTAACCAGAGTTTAGAGTGTTAAATATTCAATTGGAGTTTCGTTGTTTTCATTCAGTTGAGTTTGTTTGTTTGTTTTCATTGTGCGAGCCCAGAAAAGACGAGAAATATTGAAGCAAAAAAAAAAAAACAAAAAACAAAAAAAAACGTCAACAAGAGAATTATCGTCATTTCATTTGGAAACAAAACCATTCATCATATAATTCGATTTGTGTACACAAAATCATCGATATTCGATTTGTGTGTTTCATTTTTATATTATAAATTTTTTTTTTTTTTTTTTCTTTCTGCTTCTAATTCAACTGATTCCGTAAACAAGCGATCTTGCCGTATGAAAGAGCTCACTTGTCCATGCGTACGCAACTGAATCATAAGCACCAGTAAAAGCAAAAGCAACAACAACAATAATTCAGCACAAATATACACATACACACACACAGCACGCAGAATGAACGTAACAATGAGAAAAATATACCATTGAGGAAATTTCTCATACAGCAGTTGTTTTTGTATACTGTATACGCATTCAACAGGTTGCGGCACTTTGCATTTGAGCGATGAACGATGAGCAATGAGCAATGAACATTTGAAATAGAAAATTTATTCGAAAACGTTTATTTTCTTTTGTTTTTTTTTTTTTTTAATGTGTTTATCTAAATTTTTGCGTTGCTCATTTTTGACATAACAAATATTTTTGGGTGTTCAATTGCTAAAATCGAATGCATACAGTGCATTGGCATATAAATCAAAATACAACCAAAAAAAGAAAACGTGTTAACGAGCTTGTGTCGAATCGAAAAATATATTTTTGAGTGAAGTAAAACAACCTGTTACCGAAATATTAATCACATGAAATCAAATCGAATATAAAACAAAGACAAAGACAAAGAAACTGATAATTCAATCAAAAAAAAAAAAAAAAAATGAAATAAAAAGAGTTGAATGCAGTTTTCTAGGAACCAATCACAATTTATTGCAAAAATTTCGGGTTTTTTGATTGAAACATTTGACTTTCGCATAGTTAAATAAATAGATAAATAAATTGTTGAACAATTTCCACAACAGTGACACAAAAATAAGAGAAAAGTGCTTTGCGATTGAAACGTGCGAATTTTTTGACATTCAAATTGATTTTGTTTGTTCTTGAGAAAGGTAAGTGTGTGTTAAATGTTCGATATTTGATACTATTTATTGTCAATATTTGTCGGTAAATTGTTTGATTATGGCAAATTTTGTTTGTGGTGCCAATGGGATGCAATTTAATTTCGAAAGCATTGCAACTCCACTCATTACACACCAAAAGGATGGAAATTAGTTTACATTCAATTTCTGATTTGCGTACCGATTGGAAAGTTGTCAACATGATCTAGTCTGATTGTGCCTTGTTGCAGTGTGCACTGTACACACACCGATACACACAACGTTCATCAATCTCGAAAATATGAAGGAATTTTTTTTTTTGCTCTTCAGTTGCGATTAAATATGCAAGCGATTTTATTTCATTTTTGTTGTTTGGACGTTACATATTATTGATATTGGCTGTCTCAACCCAAAGTATCGAATGCATAATAATAATCGAAAGAAAAACTGAAGAAAAGTAGGAAAAAAATAGACTGTCAACTGAAGCGATACAGCCGAGTCAAGACTCATTTGTCTGAAGATTTGGTTTAACACTAATTGATGTGTCTCAGTGCATATCGTATGGCAATTTGGTGAACATAACAACCATTTAATAGTTGACTAAACGGCAACAACGACGCCAACGGATATTGCGTATCAATTTGTGGAGCTTGATGATACCATTTCAAATGATAATTTTGTCATTTTTGTCATTTCTCGCAATTGATTTGTTTTTTTTTTTTTTTTTAGCGCAATCATTTTGATATCGATGATCTGTTGGCATTTTAGCATCTAGCAGCATTTTAAAGCTATGGCCAATAGCATTTATGGCCCATAACTAAAATTAATGTAGTCTGAGGTATTTGCCAACTGGCAGTTGGCAATTAGAGGATTTTGGATTTATGTACATTGTGTGTATGTGCGCTACTTAATCTCCATAATATTTATCATTATTAAAATAATACATACTATCATTATGTGTTCTATCTGTATGAGGCCATATGTATTTTCCATCAAAATAATCATTATCTAAATGATAGGTCATTAAATAATTCACAATACAAAAACTTGAAAACAAGCAAAAAGAAGAAAAAAAAAAAAAGAAATGACGAGGTGAAGAGAAAAACATCAATAAATAGTGTTCAATTTGTATGTTTCTGTTTGGTATGCCATAATTGTCGCATATTTGTTCATTTATTCAGTTAAACAAATATATATACATCTGTATATTAATGACATTCTGGCTTCTTATGCACTCTGAACACTCTCACACACATTATAATTTTTTCAAACTAAAGCGGAAAAACTTTCGAATTCATCTGTGAATGAATTTCTTCCCCATTTTAAAAATCCAATCCATTCATTCGATCGATATGTTGAATGTGAACTAAAAATTAATTACTGTCCGTCGGCACCTCATTATGGTACATTTGTCATATGTATTAGAATAAAAAATGAATCAAAGTCATATCGTGTAGAGCAGGAGTGTAGCTCTTGTAATTTCTATTTGTTGGCTTGAAAGGAAAAAAAATAAAATAAGAAGCATAATTTCATTTGCTAAAATCCAACAATTTAATTTTTGCTAGTAGCCTACCACTTGAACATCTTTTGTCCTGTGTCTTTGACTACAAGATAACTAATGTGATACGATAACAAGTATTGATCGATGAAACAAAATGAAATGGCTAGTCCAAACGAGACCTGGGCCGAAGTTACGTGCATAAATGGACTCATCAAATAACAAACAGAAAGAATAAGAACAAGAAATGGAAATTGATAACAGAAATCGCTGACACCGTATCTGATTTTAAGAATAAAATATAACAGACGGTGATCATTATTATTATTATTATTATTATTATTTATCAATGAATGAATCTATTTTTAAAGTATTTAGCAACATTGTATTGAATGCAAACACCATTTTTTTCACTCTCGGACAAATTTTTTTTATATACATATAACTTTTCCACATGGAATTCAAATATTTATAAATAATTCAGAATTCAGAATTCAAATGATTTCAAAATTATGAACAATTTCGAATTAAAAAGAAAACTCGAGTTTATTGTAAAAGTGCATTCTATTCGAAAAATATTTGCCTTTATTTAAAATGAATCATAAATAGAATCAGCAATCCATCGATGTTTCAGGGTCGAGATTGACATGAGAGAGAAACGAGCACCAAGTATCAAATGTCATTGAAAATAATAATGCCATTAACATTTGTCTTCGACGACGACAATATTGTATTATTTTATCGCAAAAGGGATTAAACAAAATCAAAATTACAAAATCCCCTGGCACAGGCAAAATTTCACAAATTAACTGGGAGGAGATAAAATACGAACTTAAAAAGAAAAAATATCCAGTAATCAAACGAATCGAACAAAGCACGCAAACATAATAAAGAAAAAAACTAAAGACATGAAAACAAACGAATTATATTTTAAAGTTGAGGATGAGTTTGCCTTTTTTATATTTTTTTGTTTTTTGTTTATAAATAAATTACAAACGATTCAATCAAATGTTATTCGATTCACTTAAATGCACATCTGTCGAAATTACTTCTTTTTTTTTTTTTGTATCGCAAAAGAAAAAAACGAGAGAAATATTACTGTTTCTATTCTTACAATTAACGATTCATTACGATATTCATTGGTCATTAGCAATTTTATCAATTGGCAATATAAAATAAAATGATTGTTTTGTCGAATTTTCAATCAAAATCAATTCGATTGTAATCGTGTTTTCGGTTTATTTGTTTATTGTTTAATTGATATTTTGTAACTGTAAGTGGAAAATTGATTTCCTTTTCCAGCCCACATTACGGAATGTATCATTCAACAAAGCATTAGTATATTTTAAGCAAATCACATCGCCGATATGTTTGTTGTTTATTGTTTATATTTATTCATCTAACGAAAAATGTCATATGTTAAATTCGGCAATTCTTAACGAAAGCAACAAATCAAAATGGAATTTTTTATCAAAGGTTTTTGGATATTTTTTCGTAATATGTAAACAAGTTTAGAAGGCCCAAAATCCGAAGAAAAAAACAGTAATATTTTTTTTTTTTCATTTTGAAATGTTGGGAATTAAGTTTGAAAGACTCTTCAACTCTCCATTTTTTTTCTGTTCCATCGTTTTCGAATTGAAAATCGAAAATTACGCTCGGCCAACGAATTGCTGTTGCTGTTATTTATCTTTTTTGTTTTTTTTTTTTTGCTTTATTATACAATATAAACGATCAGCCAACCATATTACGAATATAACGAATATTACGTGGCGTTTCGAGCGCAAATCAAATGGCTTCATATATGAAATGACATTCTATATTACAGTTTATTATATGAAAGAGTCAAATAGAGCTCTGAATATATATATATATATATGGTCATTTAACACCGTGCACCGCATGCACCATTCAGATTTAAATGCTGGTTCGTTGCAGGCAAAATGTCAAATGAAAGCAAATGGGTACTCTACTTCAATCTCTCCTTTAATTTTTCATATTAAATTTCATTTCATGTTGAGTTTCGGTTTTCTAAATTTGCAATGGCGTACAGTTCGTATAAAAGTTCTGCTTGCAATAAACCTACTCATCATGCAAAATTTAAAATGTATAATGATCACCATGTTAAACATTTTGGTATTTTGGATATTTATTTATTAATTTTCCGTCATCCACAATGGATGGCAGTTGTCATTGTCGTTGTTAGTTATTTCAATAGTAGATTCTTTAAGTCTTCTATCCAATTAAACAAACTCTTTTATTACTCTCCGTTTGAACACTCTCAGAATGTGATCCCTATTGATTTTGGAGGTATTTCGATTGAAAACACTACCAACAAACAACTTTGTCTTGTTGTTGTGAGAAAAACAGAAAATGGATAGCGACAGAAATCGGCGCGGTCTCTATGAACAAGTGTCATGTTAACATGTATTTACCATCGGTTCCGAAGAAAGAGTAAATTTTTTGAATTTTTTTTTTCTGCCAATCGATTTGAAGTCGTCTGAAACGCGCAGAATTTTTTTTTATTCTTGATCAAAGGCCCCCTTGCATTTAAAAAAGAAAAAAACTAAACATCACTCAATTCAGAATCAAAAATTCATGAAAAACAATGCGGAAAAGTATGTTTTCATCCTTGATTTTCTCGTTGAACTGAATCGAAACTCATTTTTAGGATTGTCAAGAGAAGGAAATTCTTTGCACACTTTTCATCGCGTTTCAATTTCGGGTTTTCCGACTTCCGAAGAATTATAACTATTCGATTGAGAGATTTGCATCGAGATTTACTCGTTGGGCAATTTGTGTTCGGTTTGTTTCTCATCTAATAGCTTTAGCTGCCTCTGTGCACAATACAGCAGTCGTCCAGTCACCAGCCACCCAGCATGAGAATGATACATGATTGCATGCGCTTTTTATCTAGAAATATCTTCTCTGTTTTTTTTTATTGTCAAATCATGATCGCTTTGTGGAAAATTGAAAAACCCAATTTTAATTGACAACAGTAATAAACATTTGAAATCAACAATGCTTTTAGCTTATTTGTGATTGAATTTTTTCTTTCATCAATTTAAAGCCTGTGTGTATCATATATTCGTAAAAATCAATGAACAACCGGCAAAGCAATGAAACTCTATTCTTGAATCGAATCTTTTTATTCGATGAAGAGAAATAAAAAAAAAAATAAAATAAAAAACAGAGTTACTAAACATGTTTTAAGAAGTCATTCTCTTTTTCTCTTCTTCGTCTGCGTTTTACCATTTTCTATCCCATTCTTTCACACTTGATGCGGCCGATCTTTGCCGTTTTCCATCGATCTCTTCTTCGTTGTCGTTGAATCTCGAATGAATGTTGGCTTTCAAACGTTTAGTTGATATAGAACTTTGTACTTTTTTTTTTATATATATATATTTTATTTTATTCGAAAGCCATTTGATTTTCAAGCTCATTTTGAGTAGTTTTTATGTTTATTAACTTGTTTGTTCGTTTTGTGTTTGTGTTGCTAGTGGCGCGAATAAGATGATAATAAAGAGCTGAGAATATTATACATACAGTTTTGATGACGCGGCTTTGATTTTTATTTGATTCTTTTATTTCTGTTGGTTTATTTTGTTTCGGTTTCTTCGCTGTTGTCATTTAGTTTCCTTTTTTTTCCTTCTTTTTTTTTTTGCAATTTTTCATTTGGTCAAATTTAGGAAAATATCATGTTTACTGGACCGGGAAATGGAATTTCTGAATCATTCAATCAAAACCAAATGTACGTGATGCTTAGTTCGATTTCATCGAGTTGAAAACGTTTAGACACACATAATCTTTCACGTTGCCAATGCCGAAAAATATTTTTGATTATCGGCCTAAAAAAAAAAAAATTTCAGATGAGTCAGAACCGAGATCGAACCAAGAAAACAGAACATCACTGATATTCACATGGTATTAAAATTGAATGAGTGCTCATTGATGGCTGACACTCAACATTTTAGCAAATAACAAATAACAAGTGGATAAATTGATTGTTAAAATTAATGTTACACCACCGAATGAATTGCAATGTAAACGAGGAAAAATTTGCTTTGCCTTCAATCATTATCGATTTAAGTGTAAATTGAAAACAAATGAAACATTCCAATGGATATTTAATACTTGAGATGTTATTACCATATCAAAAAAAAAAAAATGGGAATGGAAGGTGAAAAATGCACTGAACACTTCAAAAAAAAAAAGGTCACAATTTTAATTATTATTGACTGTTGTTCATGTTCAATGTATGCATCGTTTTCGTCTGATGACAAGCAGAGAGTTTCCATTATTATTATTAATACATAATTATGTCTTCGTTTTATGTCCTTTAAAAAAAAATCCATGCAATAAAATCGACAACATTCAAAAAATTTATGCGACAACAGGTGCGGAAAGTGGACAAACACTGTTGTTGTGCCAACAATATGCATATTGCACATCGATTAATCAAATATTTGTCATTCAGTTGGCCTGATTCATCCAAAAATCAAAAGAAAAATGCTTTTATGCGTTGATGAACATTGTTTAACTAAAAGTGGGCTCGGTGTATTCACCGAACAAAGTTATTTTTCTCTAGAAAAACGCTTTCATATTATTGTTATTGTTGTTGTTGTTCGACTGCTGTACTATGTTACCACTTAATAAGAAATCGTATTCTATATACTTGAATACTGTAATCAAATGGCTCTCAGTTTATTTAGTTTTGGTTTTTTTTCTTCTTCTTCTTCTTCTTCTTCTTTCAACTCTTCAACGCTCAACGAATATTTCATAACCGGTTTCATTAAAGAAATTTCATTCGGTCGACAATACTGACTAGTGACTACTGACAAGCATCACAACTCGAAACTCACAACTCGCAACTCGCAACTCGCGATGCCATTCAAATGATATGACAATAATAATTTCTACTTTTTAAAATTGAAGTTGTTGTCAGTGATTTGGATAAACCTTGGAATGTATTATCATCATATTATATTTATATTTTTGGAATTCCTCACTTTTGACATGCGCTCCGTCATATGTTGATTAAGGCATTTGTATCCTTTTTGCTGTTGGCACCATTTGAAAATTTAAAATTTTTTTTATTGAACCTGTGAGCATAATGTATAATATGTATATTTTTCCTTTGATCGTCGAGAAGAACTAGATGGAATATTTGAATTCAAAGAGAAACAAAAAAAAAAAGAAATTGAATGATCGGATAAATTGAGAATTTTGTGCGGTCCAGTATGTTTTCTATCACAACAAATACCATCATCGAAAGAGAAAGATTGAAAGAGAGAAATTTTTACTCAATGAATGAATAAATGAATGAAATTCAAGCTGTAGAAGGTGAACCGATGGATAAAAACGCCATTCATTTGGAAATTTCCAAAATTTTTAAGTTGCCATTCGAATCTGATTTACTTGAAATAAAAACAAAACAAAAAAAATAGTAAAAAATATAAAACAACCACAAAATGAATTCAACAACAGCAATGAATTCTAAATCGATAGATTGATTGATTCGTGAAAATGCACTTCAATGATGATGATCATTTTATTTAGTCGTAATTAGGCGTTAGACATTCCTAATTACAATTCAAAATGGGAACCATCAAATGGATGTGATTTATCATCGAATCATTTTTTGAATGCATGCAAAGAATGAATGGAACACAGAAATGGCATTCTTTTTTTTTTGCCTCCTGAAAGTGGTGAGAGTTGAGAGATAAGAGCATGGTCAGTGAGCTAAATACGCACTGTAAATATATAAAATTATATATCGTATATCGTACGGTGTACACAATTTAACATTGTATGATCTGATAATTATCACACGAATACTTATTCAAGTATCGACATACACTACAAATGAAAGAATTATTTATCATTCCAAAAAAGAGAGAGAGAAAGAATTCAATGAAATAACACACAGCGAACACCGAACACCGAACACCGAACATGATTAATAAAAATACATTTTTTTATTATGAATTATGACCAAAGAGTCAGTGAAGAAGGTGCCAAAAGACTTATAAAACAAATATTGTTCGTGGAACTTTTACTTTGATGGGAATTCAGGCTGATTGACAGTTTACAATTATTTTGACATTTTGAGCTTGAGCAAATTCTATTAAATCACTTTGCATCGGTCAATCGGCGCACATATATTCATCAAAATATTCATCTATTGATAATTTGAATTGACGATTTTTCAATCGTTCCTCGTTTAAATTTTCGAATTTCTCACCTCTGCAAAGGCAAAGAACGAAATTGAGAACATTCTACGCACAGAACCGGTCTCATTTGGTATACATTTTCTTTTCTGGTCGGCTGATGGTTTTTCATTTGTGAACCGAAAAAAAAAGAGTAACACGAAAAATAAGAAGGAGAAGAAGAAGAAAAGAGAAGTGAAACCCCATTATTCAGATGATATCAACTGGCAGACAAGACAAAAGGAAAAAAAAACGAAAAACACGAGAAAATACGTGTAATTTTATGATTGCCATAGTTAGTTAGTTCGGTTGAAGTTTTCAATTCCTTGTAATTTGTAATCGTATTGCTTGTTAAAATTTACGATTCAACAAACCGAAAAGAAGGAATGAAATTGCTCTGAATGTACAATGTACATCGTATATTATTCTCATTTTTTTTTTCAATTTTTCCTCCTTGACCATTCTGACAAAGTGAATCAAATGGCCAAAACCATGCGAAATTTATTGATTTTCAGTTGAATTTCGTTCAAAATGATCTACACAGTCAGTTTCCTGTTGCCTCTCAAACCACAGCCTGTATTATGCTCTCTACACTCTAAAAGTTTATTATTCCAATTTTTTTTTTTATTCTTCATTACATTTATTTCATCTTTATTTTGGTTTCATTTCAATTTCAGGTTTTTGGTGTAACGGTATTTATCAAAAGATCAGTCCTTGTTACTGAATTGATAACGGTAAATTGGCTGCAACATACATTTAACTGTAAAACCGAAATTGCAACGAAATTAAATAAGAACAACAACAACAACAACACCAAGAAAATACCGTACAAAGGAAACATCCAAAAAATAATAAAAATATCCACACGAAACGAAAACAAAACGAAACAAAAGACACAACGAATACGAAACACAAAAAGGAAACGAAGGGAAAAAGAGAAGAAAGGAAAAGAAAAGAAAACGAAAAGTGCACGCAAAATGTGGAATCGAATTCCGGCAAAACGATTTTAATTCTATATAAACAGTTCAATAAGCGCAATTTGACCACGCAAAAAATAAAACGAATGATTATGATTTCGTTCCAATTTTTTTGTGTTTCAAAGAACAGAGACCGCCATTGTTAAATGTTTACGGAAAAATTTATTGTTATTCGTTACGATTGAATAAGGAATTTTGAAAACGGTAAAAAACCCGGACGAAAGCATAAAACATATAAAATAAGACGACGGCTAAACGGCTTATTTTTGTTTGGACGAACACATTTTTTTTTTTTTTTTGGTGTATATGTGAAATTTAATAGTGAGCAAAAAAAAAAACAAACAAACAAAATTTTAGTAAAATGTTGGTACCAGGACACGTGTGTTCATTATATTTAGCAACGGGTGGAACAAATGGTCCAGCCCTAGGATCCGATGAAAAGGAAATCGTTTTATTGGATTACTCTGTGATCGATGTGTTAACCAAGGAGGTAAGTAGGAAAATTTTCCAATTTAAATTGTAAATTAGTATCAATGTTCGTAGTTTGCATTGTACATTGACATTGACATCTTGACAAAGTTTCAAATCCAATTAAGAATATCCGTTTTTTCGTTTTTCGTTTTTTTTTCTTCGAAATTTGCGGGGCCATTTGGTTCGTCCAACTCGTGTCGAATCTATTTAACATATTCAATTTAATGTGTTTTTTTTTTCGTTAAATATATTTTCAAAAATTAAAATTTTTTCATATTCATGCGACCCGAACTCAATCCACAATTTCCATTCCCTTGATATACACAACATTATCAGACTGAATATATAAGTATATAAAATTTCAAACAATTCAGAAAAAAAAAAATTTAAAATACAATTCAGGTCAAAGTTTGAATTATAATTCTCTGAATATACCAAAGAACATTTTGTGTGTTCTATTGTAATCAATATACCGGAATGTATGGTTCAAAGGTGCTTTGCACAATGGTTTTTCAATTTTCATTATATTATTTTAAACAAATTTGAATAAAATCGAAATTCTCATTTCTTAAACAAAACAAAACAAAATAAAAAAAATCGTATGGAAAAGAATTGATTATAATTTGGAATTATATTTGTTTATGATATTTGACAGACAGTTTTTCGGAATCAATATCTAGTCCGGCCCGAAGGCCAACCACCGGCAAAAGAAAACCATTTTAAAAAAGAAAACAAAACAAGCAATGCAACTGAAACATCAGCCGTTACATCGGTTGATGTGCCAACACAACCGACAATACCCGAATTTTCCTTTCCGGATGAAGTACTTCAAAAGGTGGGCAAACCATTGAAGGAAGTCATTGAAATGGTAAAGAGATAAATTATCATAACAATATCGATTATCATTTATTTCAAATATTTAAACCCAATTTTGTTTCGTTTTTTATTTATATTGAAATCAGTTTGATCAGACAATTCGTTCGATGAATATTGATCCAGATAGTCCAACATTTCGAATAATAACCGATGGTCAATTGCCATTGCGTCAATGTTTACATCCGGAGGCATGTGCCAAAGATATCGATTTACCTGCCTATTATTGCCGTTTTATTGATTTACGAAAAGAATTTGTCCGTTATATTTCGTTTGTGAAAAAGAATTCAAATCCAATAATGCCACAATTGCCTACACAACCAGCTAGCATCGCTGAAATGGTCAAAGGTTTGTGTTTTATCAATCGTTATTTTTTTTTTTTTTTTTTTCTTATATTGATTTTCATCAATGAAAATTTATTTATATTATTATTATATATAATATTATTATATTTATTTATATAATATTATTATATTTATTTTAAGTAATCATCATTATTATTATCATTTCGTAGAACTTCAGTGCGAAAATATAGCGAAAAGTGAAGATTTTTACGATAATGAAAAAGTCGGAATGCTAAATATTGTAACAACTATGTTGAAAAATGGTGAGTTTTGGTTTCAATTAAATTTATGCATTTCTTTTTTTTCAATTGTATTTTTTGTTTTCTTTTATTTTTTTTAATTGTTAATAGGCCATAAATTTGAACCAAGTAACGATGTAATTAATCTTTCATTAGAACCTGGAATTTGGTGAGTCATTTATTTTCATTGGATTTCTATTTCTTTTAAATGAGAAGAAGAAACAAATAAAAATATTTTCAATGTTAAGCCTAAAGTTAGTCCTTAAATTCAAAATCCAACAAGCGCCAATGCATTACTTGTCACTTGTCACTTGCAAACAATCAATATGAGAAGGACAATTGTTAACGATTTTTAATAACACTATTTAACACCGCAAAATGCTTCCATTCGAATGACTTTTTGATCGACTCCGTATTCGCATACGCAAAGCACATTTAAAGTGTTTTAAAATATTAAAACATATATGCGGTTTGCAATTGCAATTGCTGTTGCAACGAATGTAGATCACGACTCAATTGCGCGTGATTCAACCATGTAAACATGCACAGTGCACATCAAAAATCCAAGAAATTTTTTTTTTGCTGGCTTCGAGTCGAAAAACTGAGAAAATAAACGAAATTTCTTGGAAAATACCATGGCAGAACTATTACCGGCGTTCGATGCATAATTTTGATTTGTTTTTCTCTTTAAATTATAATTGTATTTGATTTGATGATTTGTGCAGTGCATGATGGCATATTCAAATTCATGATTTTCAGTTTTATGCTTCTTCTTTTTTTTTGTTCAAGACAACAAAAA
>GL502447.1:72987-96036 GCA_000149185.1 Mayetiola destructor
GAGAGAGAGAGAGAGAGAGAAGAAAAGAAAAGAAAAAAAACAAATTGAAATTGAACACTATATTTGACCAGTGTAACTGCCAATTGAGACGGCTTTATTGAAGAAGTTCAATGTCAACAACAAATATTATTCCGAATTCTGAATTTTCAGATTTCTTTTTTTTTTTTTTTTGATGTTATTAATCGAATTGAGCAAAATATTCATATATTACCGCTTGGGCTCAAAAATTATTGTCACTATAAAAATTTAAACAATTTTTCAATAATTATTAATTAGAGATTTTGCGTTCTTCTTTTCGAAATTTTTTTTTTCATCAAACTTTTGGTTCTTTACAATTGAATGAATGAATTTGCTATGTTCACACACTTCAATTAGGAAAAAAAAAAACGAATGATCGATGAGCAGAATATCAAATTAATATCTACGTATTTAGATTATTATTAATCTGGTCGATGAAATAATTTTGTTTATTTTTTAGCATTTTGTTGCAAATACCAAATATAAGTTGCCACGTAAAATAAATGCGTAAAATAAAATAAAATGCGTAAAATAAATGCGTAAAATAAAATAAAATGCGTAAATGAATTGCGTAAATGAATTGCGTAAATGAATTGCGTAAAATACATTCGATAATTATTATTATAATTTGATTTTTTTTTTTGATTTGTGTCGCTATTTAAATTTTGTCAAAGCTAATCAATCGATAGCATTATTTATCGTGCAGATCAATCATAAAAACATCGTTAAAACTATAGAAAGAAAGAAAAAAATATTACAAATATTATTACAGACACATTCACATACACACGAATCAGCAAATTGCTTGCAATTTTCAGTTACCTGCCAATGCGAATGAAAAATTTGATTTTAATTAAGTTTAAACAATCCGATTACATCACACAATGAATGTGGCGACTGTAGAATGGCTCTTTCTAAACCTTTAGTTATTCAGATCAGATATCGCCGATTAAATATCAACAATTATTTTACTTATTATTCACAAACACCTTTACACACAAACACACCACACACAAACACACACACACACACATACGCTAAATACCAAAATCCAGAATGATATCACATTTAGACAGATACCGGGATACCGGTTCGGATACGGATTGATTCATTGAATCAATCTAATAATTTTAATAGTTTTAATTGTAATTTAATTCTAAATGCTAGGCAAACAATTGCAATATTTTTTGATTTTCGGTCACAAGGTGAAATCCGACACATGTAAACAAAGTTTCATTATAATTAATATTATTAGAAGAATATTAATGAAGCCGATTAATGGCCAAAATGGAATGGCAACGAAGGATACAAGATAAAAAAAATATGTGCCAAATTGAATTGTGCTCAATTTTTAATGAACAATGAAAACCGATCAAATTGTTACCAGAATTCAAAAGTCGAATGATGTGAATTTATTAGAAAATCAACACAGACAAAACCAAGTAGAAATAAATGTATCACAAAAGGAACTTTTAAGACAAATGTGATAAGTGTTGTATTTCATACTCACAACAGAAACAGTGTTTGATGACCAATCGCAAATCAGAAAACAGTCACAACGATGGATATCGAATATATGAAGAGAAAGAAAAAAACATTGGAAAATTCGTGCGAAAAGAAAGAAATTAAACTCATTTATTTATTTCAATTATTATATATTATTGTTTTGAAGATTTTTTTTTTTTTTTTTTTTAATTCAAATTCCGAATTGATATTATTTTATCATGTATCAACGTCTTGGTCAAGAGAGTGCCTTTTTCGCAATCAACACAAAAATTAAATTCATTTTTACTTCTTATTTTATTATATAATGATGATGAAATTAAAGAAGAAAAGAACAATAAAATGGTATTCATGAATTACCATTTAGCTCGATTGATGACCGCCAATGAAAAAAGAAAAAAAATGTTTAACCCTGTTGAGTAAATCCAAAATTTCAATCATGAAATTTAGGTTAATTTTTCCAAAATTAAATATTTGTAATGCAAATCCAAATCATTGGAATTTTGAATAAAATCGACATATATCACTGAATGATTTGCGAATGAAGGTAGAAGAGAAAGAAAAAAAACGTGTTTTTGGTTTGTTGTTCTCAATGCATCTTTTGTGGATGGCTTTGCTGCCAATTTTTATCGTATGCCCTTGAATGTAAAATATATTCTTTATGTACAGCTTCTGGTAAGTACAGCTTTTGCCTATTGGCGCCATAAAGTTACTCTCACGTTTTTCAAATTACAGGCAAATCAATGAAATTTGCAAAAAGCGGCAGTAGAACATAACGATGAACTACGTTTTGAAAAATAAAAAAAATAAATACAATGCGTGATCGGATTGCCCTTTAGCAGAAGAGAGTGCTGCAAGATTGCAATGAACAAAAAAATAATAAAAATAATTTAAATTGAAAAAATGAGAATAATTTAAGAAAAAATTTATTCAAATTTTTCTTAAACTAAATTGTGACACATCATTTTATTCAAAAAGAAAAACTGTGTATTTGTTTTGATGTCCTTAACGCATCTGTTGTGGAAGTGAATTTGCCCGTATTTCAATCGATTTGCTGCCATTTTCATTGAATGCTCGTAAATACAAAATATATTCAGAAAGTACGGCTGGATCGATTGATTGAAATATGGCGACATTACATCGTTTCAGTATATTCACTGTGAATGCTCGAATATCGATTGTTTCGTTTGCAATTTGAATGGATAGCATTTGTGTGATGGCCTTAACATTCAAACTGCTCAAATCGTTGAGCATAACATTTGCAAATTGTTCCAAATGTGATTTTATTGCATTATTTCGTGGATCAATAATAATTTGCCAGACTGCATAAAATTGCTCTTCTTGCCGCAATGTATTGTCGAGTTCGAGCACTATCTGTTCCACACATAATGCATATTTCATGCCCGTTTTCATAAAACCATCGACAATATGTGACAACAAATTGTATTCGATGCATAAACCTTCCATCAACGATAATGAACCAATTGATAATCGCAAATTTTCCCGCCAATCAACACGTCCGTAAAACGAACAAAATGTTGGCCAATATTTTAACAGCAATTTATCGTACATCATTAATAATTGATGGGCTTCTTCGACATCTGTTTCATCGGCTTTATGCAAATTTCGTGAAACGGTGCCCGTATCGGGCAAATTATGATTAAATCGGCACAACAATTCATAACCATTGCATTTATTATGCAAATTTTTCAAACAAATGTTGTCGAACACTTTTTTCAGTTGAACGCCACAATTTACCGCGCTCGTCGGTATTCTGTGGACCGCTTTTGTTTGTTACTTTAGTAATGATGCTGTCAATATCGGCAAAATCACTTCCATCACTTTCGGATCGTTCTTCATCTTCAAAACTATCATAATGTTCATCATCCCTAACATAAATGCGTACAAAAAAATGTGGTTATCGGCCATTTAAATGAAGCAAAAACGAAGACTTTAAAGAAAGAAAAAAAAACAGAAAAACTTACATGTCGCCTGTGTTGTTCATTATATTGTTGAAATCGTTATGGCCATCATCAAACTCATCGGCATACGAATCGGATAAGTTATAATCATTTTGTTGGCTCATGTTGCAAGCTGCCATTTCCATATCGCCTGTCAAATGTAAACAAACCGATCGAATTGTGTAAATAATTATTATGAAACAAAAACATACGGTCGTTTATTTCTTGAAGATCTGATTCGCTCATTCGGTATGGTGTTGATCGATTTGATTCTGTTCCCGAATATTGTGATACATTCTCTTCATTGAGCAAAAAGTTGTTATTGTTATCGTCATCGTCCGTTTCGATCGCCGTATTCCACAGATAATCGCTCTCGACTGAGCTGGCATCAGTGTGATCTGGTGTATAATATGATGTATTGTTTTCCGCATCCGATTGCTCAAATGTGGCCATGTATGTGTGATCATTTGAATGAACTGACATATTGTTAGCTTTTGTCCGAGTGTCCTATTTGATTTGATTTGATTTTTTAATATTTAGGAAATGGATACAACCAAAAAAAAAAAAAAATACATTAAAAATTCAACAATTACCGGTCTAACTAAAGTATTGCGTTTCATAGAATTGCAATGGCCATAGAAAACTTTTTGTTCTTTGTCCCATTTACTGACTCCCGTTTTTTGGATATTTTTGATTTGATTGTCTGTCAAATATTCCAAGGCAACGGTTGGCTTCATAATATCAACCAAAACCAGACGCATTGTGCGGTTCATTTTATTCTCCAAATTGGAACTTTTGAACGATTTTGACTTCATGATTTCCGATGCCGAATTTGAAGAAAATACAAAATAAAAAATATGAGATGATTCGGTACTTGTCAATTGAAAAAATAAACCAAACTCAAAAAAGAAAATATCCAAAAAAAAATTTGTTAAAATTATAATAATCGTTGCATCATGCACACTGATCACTGAACATCATCGAGTCGAATGATTGAATGCAAATCCATACAAATTGCGCATTCAGCTCTCTTATCTCGTTCTCATATCATTTAAACAATCCGTTAGCCGTCATTGAGTGAAGAGATTTTGTTTTTTTTTTGAAAATCTGTCATACAATCGAAACATAACCTCAATAAAAACGATTCTTATACCGAAATATTCAATTCAATCTATTAATATAATCATTACATGAATGTGTACTAGCTGAACAAATGTCAAAATCATGATTCATACACATAATCAAATGTGTCGATGCCGACGTATTTGAAACCACATGTATATGATACGTTTTGTGTTCTCTTTTTTTTTTCATTTATCCATTATAAACATCAGCCACACAACACAACAGCTGAAATAAGCGTATGAATATATTTTAAAACGTGTATGAAGCAATTTTCGATAGAAATTGCATTTTTTTTTTTTTAAATAAATATTATTCCATTTCAATTGGATTCAAATTTTTTGTTTCCGTGGCAGCATTGAAAACTAGGCAAATAGTTTGGATAAAGTGAAAGGTATTTGATTATTACATATTTTTCCTTTTATTTGCATATTGGTTCATCGTATGATTAAAGTTAAAGGTAAAGATGTCAGACGTAGCACAAAATACTGCTGCTGCTGCTGAGGCACCAGTCAAAACAGCCAAACAATTGGAAAAAGAAGCTAAAAAAGCAGCAAAATTAGCCAAATTCCAAGAGAAACAAATCAATGTTCCAAAAGAGGTATGCCAACCATTTCATTCAGTTGCTTCAGTTAAAAAAACAAAAAACAATTTCCGAATTAATTTTTCCGAATTTGTGAATAGAATCCAAAGAAGGAGGCCAAAAAAGAGAAAGTAAAAGAAATCAAAGATCTAGCTGTTTACACAGCATCAACGGCACCAGGCGAAAAAAAAGATATTGCTGGCGCATTACCGGATGCATATAGTCCACAGTATGTTGAAGCTGCTTGGTATTCATGGTGGGAAAAAGAAGGATTTTTCAAGCCGGATTACAACGTAAGTATCCGAATATATAGCCTTTTAATCGAATAAGTCTCTTCAAGACACCCACTTTTCGGAAAAACAATCTGATTGATGATGATGATTACAGCGTCCAGTGACTGAAGCAAATCCAAATGGAAAATTTGTAATGATCATTCCGCCACCGAATGTTACCGGTTCGTTGCATTTGGGTCATGCTATAACATGTACCATTGAAGATTGTGTAACACGATGGCATCGTATGTGTGGTCGTACAACGTTATGGGTGCCTGGATGTGATCATGCTGGTATTGCAACACAGGTTGTTGTTGAGAAAAAATTGATGCGCGAAGAGAAATTGTCGCGTCATGATCTTGGACGTGAGAAATTTATCGCAAAAGTATGGGAATGGAAAAATGAAAAAGGTTCACGCATTTATGAACAATTTCGTCGAATGGGTGCATCGGTTGATTGGTCCCGAACATTTTTTACAATGGATCCAAATTTATCCAAAGCTGTTATCGAAGCATTCGTTCGGATGCATGAAGATGGTACAATTTATCGAAGTTCACGTTTGGTTAATTGGGCATGTGCATTACGTTCGGCTATTTCGGATATTGAAGTTGATAAGATTGAATTGTCGGGTCGTACATTTTTATCGGTGCCCGGTTATGAGGAAAAGGTTGAATTTGGTGTTATTGTATCGTTTGCATACAAATTGGAGGATAGCAATGAAGAGATTATCGTTGCTACAACACGTATTGAAACAATGCTTGGTGATACAGCCGTTGCTGTTCATCCAAATGATAAACGTTATCATCATTTGCATGGTAAATATTGTAAGCATCCATTTACCGATCGTCGCATTCCAATTATTGTTGATGAATTTGTTGAAATGGAATTTGGTACGGGAGCTGTTAAAATAACACCGGCACACGATCCAAATGATTATGAAGTTGGAAAACGGCATAATTTGCCATTTGTTACGATATTTGATGATAATGGTTTTATTGTCGGTGATTATGGTAAATTTACTGGTATGAAACGATTCGAATGCCGTAAAGAGATTTTGGTGGCACTCAAACAGCTTGGCTTGTACAAAGATACAAAAAATAATCCAATGGTTGTTCCAATGTGTAGCCGTTCCAAAGATATTATCGAACCAATGATTAAACCACAATGGTATGTTAAATCCGATGAAATGGCTACCGATGCCATTGAAGCCGTTCGTTCCGGTGAATTGAAAATTATTCCCGATATGCATACAAAATTGTGGATGCATTGGATGGAAAATATTCGTGATTGGTGCATTTCGCGGCAATTATGGTGGGGACATCGTATTCCAGCTTATTTGGTCACATTTAAAAATGCTCAATTGCAACGGCCAATCCAGATGTTTGGGTTGTTGGTCGCAACGAAACTGAAGCACTACAAAATGCTGCTCAGAAGTTTAATGTCCGTGTAACGGATATAACACTGAAACAGGATGAAGATGTGCTAGATACATGGTTTAGTGCAGCATTGGTGACATTTGCAACATTCGGTTGGCCCGATCAAACCGATGATTTGCAAGCATTCTATCCAAACGATTTACTCGAAACTGGTCATGATATTTTATTCTTTTGGGTTGCCCGGATGGTGTTTATGGGTCAAAAACTTCTCGGCAAATTACCATTCAAGTAATTGATGAATATTTATTTTAAACAAAACTTGAACAATTCTCTCAATTGTTTTTTTTTCCGCTTTTTATTAACAGAGAAGTATTTATGCATCCAATTATTCGTGATGCCCATGGACGCAAAATGTCAAAATCATTGGGTAATGTTATCGATCCGATGGACGTTATATCTGGTATTTCATTGGAAAATCTAAATAAACAACTTTACGACTCGAATTTGGATCCAAAAGAAATCAGTAAAGCCGTTGCTGGCCAAAAGCAAGATTTCCCAAATGGAATTCCAGAATGTGGTGCCGATGCAATGCGATTTGCTTTGTGTTCATACAATTTACAAAGTCGCGATATCAATTTAGATATATTAAGAGTTCAAGGTTATCGCTTTTTCTGCAATAAATTGTGGAATGCAGTGAAATTTGCTTTGCTGTATTTTGATGGTGCCAGCAAATATACATCTACCGGTGCATTGGTAAGCAGTCCCCAAATGATCCATCCGATTGATTCATTATTATTAAAAAAAAAAATGATTATTATTATTAATTTGGATGGTGTTTTTTCTCGTTCCAGACTGGCAAAGAAAGTAATATGGATTTATGGATATTATCACGATTGGCGATGGCGGTCGAAAACTGTAATGTAGCATTTGGTGCTTATGATTTTTCGGCTGCAACGACCGCTTTATACAATTTTTGGCTGTATGATTTATGTGACATTTATTTGGAGTGTTTGAAACCAGTATTCCAAAGTGGTAACAATAATGACAAAATATCGGCTCGTCAAACATTATTCACATGTTTAGACAATGGACTGCGATTGATTTCACCGTTTATGCCGTACATTAGTGAAGAACTTTATCAACGTTTACCACGCGCTGAAGGAGGACCGTTGAGTATATGCATCGCACCATATCCAGGTGACCGTAGTTCTTTTGTTTTTTGGTTGTCCAATTTTTCACCCAAAATGAAAATATATATTTCAATTTTTTTTTCTATTTTCAAAATTTCCATCGTGTCCTTTGTAGAGGCGAAAAGTTGCCCATGGAAAAATGAAACCATCGAAAAGGAATTTGAATTACTTCAAAAAGCAGCCAAAACAATTCGTTCGGCTCGTAGTGATTATAATTTGCCAAACAAAACGAAAACCGAAGCCTATGTTGTTTGCTCAGACATCACAACGAAAACAATTCTACAAAAATTCTCAAATGACTTATTGACAACGGCCTATTGTTCGAAATTGAATTTTGATGAAAAGCCTCCGAATGGCTGCGCCATTTTAACGGTGACCGGTCAATGTGAGGTGCATCTGTTGTTGAAAGGTTTGATTCAGGTTGACAAGGAATTGCAGAAATTAGATAAGAAAAAAACTCAACTATTGCTGGCAATCGAAAAACTGAATCAAACAATGAATGCAAGTGATTATACAACAAAAGTTCCAGCCGAAATTCAACAAACGAATAAAGATAAATTATCGGAATCAGAAGCTGAAATTAATCGCATCGTAGCTGCTATGGATTCATTAAAATTGATGGAAAATTAAATTGACAATTTTCTTTTTTTTGATTTTTTTTTGTCGCTAATGAATGTTGTTACCATTCACCCATTTGAGAACAAAATCTTTTAAATATATAAAAACGAATGGAAATTTTTGCTTGAGTTAGAGGCGCAAAAATCCATAACAGATGCACAAACGCATCGTCCAAGAATAGAAATTATTTCGAATAACAGAATTACGTCAGTTTTTTTTCATCATTTTAGCTTTTCATTGTTCGGAAAAAGATGAAACGTGAATTAATAAAAAAAAGCAACAAACATCAATTTCGATAAAGGCGTGTTTTTATTCGAAAAAAACTTCACAGCATAGGCCGAATATTATTATTCATAGCCTATCATAAAATTTATCCCATATTTATATCATCCATTTGAACATCTTGATCCGTATTTCCACGATCGAAATGAACATCCATATGAACATCTTGTGAACTATCATCATCGGTCAATGGATTTGCTTCAGTTTCAATATCTTCGGATTCGTCGGCTGATCTAACAAATTCCTGAACAATTGTTGGTGATGGATCGGTTGGATTGTCACCTTCAATGATAATTTCATCGGGATCCGGTGCTCTTGGCAAAAACTCTTCATCAGCATACAATTTTTGGAAAATTGTCTTTGCCTGTAAATGGATTGTACATTTTCATACATGGAAAATTTCTGCTATTAATAATAATTGATAATCGAATATTATAACCTCTTGTATCGTTTTTTCATAATCTAATTCAAAATATGGACCGCATGCGACATGAAAATTTGGCGGCATTTCTAATTGCTGTGTGCACTTCAAACAGGAAGGTATATTAAAGTACATTGACCACAAAATCGCTTGCGAATCGATTCCTTCAAATATCAGTCTTTCGTATGGATCAATGTCTGATTTAGGTGTATCACTTCTGGTACGGCATGTGACATGTATGAGATCTGTTGTGCAAAACAAAAGTGCAATGTAATGAAAAGAGAAGAAAAATAATTAAAATATTCAATTTGGAAATAAACATAATAATCAATGTTTTTTTTTTTCAACAATTTGCATTTTACATAGGCCATTGGGTATAGTTCCGCTCCAATGTGACAGTTGAATAACAAAAGCTCCAGAACTTTCATTACAAACCGAAGTGAATTGATGGTCATCGATCGTTGGCAATTTTAAAAATTCCACTCCGCCACCCAAATTACCGGTTTCATTGCACAACGGTTTATTTGTTATGAATATTGCACGTGATAATTTGCCACAATTGTGTTGAGCATTTAATGTTTGTTCAACTGTATATGTGTTCAATTTTGGGAAAATATTTGCCAATTGATTCAAACCACATCCAGAAATGACGATTGATTTTCCTTTTATCAATTGATTATTACATTTTATTGCAGTAAAATGTTCATATGTTTCATTAAAATGGATTTCTTCGATTGGTTTTTTTAGACAATAGATACCACCAAACACTGCACTCAAACGACAAAAACATTGTGGCATTTCACCGCAACCGTACATTGGAAACAAAAATGATGTATTCCCATAACGTCCTAAACTCCTCAAAAATCGTTTCACATTTTTTACACCATCTAAACAAGAGGTTTGGTTATCGCTCATTCCAATCGCATACAAAATATAATGAATTAAATTTGGTGTCAGCCGTTTATGTTCCAAATAGGCTAGGAATGTTTTGTCAGAGAAATCTGAAACACAATTGATGATAAACAAAAATGATAAGTCATGGATCATAATTAAGAATAATAATAATTAAAAAATAACTTTTTGAATCAAGAAACAAACCTTTGAATTCATTTTCGTTGTCATCATTATTCATGCAATTGGTTAGGATTTTCATGAGGAGACGCTTCTCGAGAACGGTTACATGTTTGTTTGTGAAGACATCAGCACGTGAACACGGCACCACTTTCATTTCATTATCAATACAAGTGATTATTCGATCAACGGCACGAAATTCTGCATATCGTGCAATGTTTGATGTTATCAACAATTCAACCAAATCACCGCGAGCATAAAGTAACTGAAATCATAATAATTCTACATAAAGCATCTGAATCATCAGATAATGATACAAAAATATCCACTACACTCACTTTTGGCGTTAAATCAATGTTAAATTTTCGAAAATCCTGCATCACTTTTTCCTTTGTCCATGCAATTTCCTCATCTGCATCTGTTCCGGCATCAGTAGGTCCATCAATTTTTTCGTCATCGGTTTTGTTACCAATTTCCATTGTATTTGCCGGAATACGCCATTCAGTTTCAGCATTTTCAATGACACAATTGATATCATTGTTTGTATGAATAATTCCATTATTAACTAAAATATTTCGATTTGAACGAACACAACTATTATTCCGTGCTAAATTCTCAATCGATTCAAGATTAAATGATGCCCAAGATCCACCATAAAAATCATTCGAATCCAAATGTAATACAGTTTTTCCGATACGACTTGCGGCTGCTGATAAAATTGATTCCGTCATTCCTACATACAGAAAAAAAAATTCCTATGTATTTACATATGTAAACAAATCCAATAATTTTGTTTTTATCTTTTACCTGTTCCAATGACAATTAAATCAAATTCACTTGGCAATTGATCGTCAGCCATTTCTATCAATTCATTTATGAAAAAAAAAAATACTTAATTCGAAAATAATTTAATAATCACTGTTGACCTGAAATACTTTTCTGCTTGAAATGATTCATGAAAACAACAAAAACAAATATCATCGATTTGTATTTTCTCATTCGTTGACGTTTAAGTAAAAAAAAAAAAAAAAATGGTTGCTGCATTATCGACACATTATTCATATCAGTGTCATATGCAGTGTGTTGATGATTCCGAATTTTAATATTTCATTATTTTGATCACAATAAAAACTAACAGAATACAACAATGAATATTTTTTATAAATATCGTAGTCCACTCACGATGGGAACACTTATGTCATCGGTTGTTGTATTATTTGTATTTCGGTGAGGTCTAAATTTCATAAATTTTTGTTTTCGTTTTATTTCCAAATACTTTAGAACGTTTCGTTTTGCCCGATAGACATTCACTTATGCCAAATCTGGAAGAGGAACGAAAACGATTGAATCTTAATGGAAACGAAGAAGAACAAAGAAAAAATTTGGCAGCAGCATGTGATGAAATGAATATTCCTCGTGAAAAGTTCTATCTCAAATAAATTGGATTAATGTTGATAATAATTGTTGCAATTGTTCTTCTTATAACAAAGAAAACGATGATACCGAATGTGTTCATCTCATACGCTATAAATATGAATCAATGAAAAGACTGAAGAATTTTTTTAATTTTTTGTTTAAATTTTTGGACTTTATTTCCGCTTTTTCAATCCATTTCAAAAAACAAAACAGAACTACATGTGAAAATCATTTAATCTTTATGAACTTGAATTACTCGTGGATCGTCCGGGCGCATATATACTGGCATTTTTTTGTATCGCTTATTATTTCCACCATTCTTGTAATAAAAATACATTTTTGTACAACAAACAGTTCCAACAATGGAAACGGCTATTGCACTCAAAACATGTTCTGGATATTCATTATAGAGTTGTTTAAATTGTCCGACCAATCGTGCTCGGGTTGCCATTTTCGATGGAAACATAAATGCTGATCGACTGAAATATATATAGAATTTGAATAAAATTTAATACAAATTTGCTTTCACTGATTCATGAGACTCTTTTTGTTTGCATCGAAAAATTTGGAGCACATTGTCAAATAGGGGGAACAAATCTACCATCAAAATTGCTTACTTTTTGTTATTTTTTCCCGGAAAATGTCTATTTTGCTATTAACTATTACGTGATCCAAAAGGATTGAACAAATCAATGTTGGTGAAAAAAAAAAATTGGGTTATTATTTTGACATTTTTGCAGCAAAAATAGTTTGTTGATTAGCCGCTGGCTCAACAGCGACATTTGACAATCGAATGGATGACGAACGACGGTCGATAATTCAGATCTCGACTGATCAGATTCAAATTCGGTTTTTTTTTTAAGAGAAAACATGAAAAATCTAAAGAGAAAAACGAAAGGATTTTTCTTTAAATGTTTTTTGTTTTGTTTCATTTGTATTTTATTCAATGCAGTGAAATCAATATGTTTCAGGAAACAAAAGACGAAAAAAGTTATTTAATTCTGTAAATTATGCTTCTGATTAAACTGATTATTATTATCTGTTTTCAATGAATAATTGAATGATTGATTGATTGATTGATTGATTATTAAAACATATTAATTTTATCATTTTTTTGTTCATTTTAACTGATTGTGGATGTGATAAATCACAAAGTGCATATGTGTGAGGCTTGCTTTTGCAAATAAATTTCAACTGTTCACTCAAAATGAGCAACATTGTCAGTATAAATTTGCTATACAATTGCGCTTTTCACACCGAGACCTGCAATAGTTTGTTTGTTTTGTTTTTTCTCTTTTATTTTTTTTTTTGGCAATGATCAATAATAATGATGGCGGTGATTAAAACGCGTGAAGCTATATTCGATGAATGTCCAGTTGCATACAGATACAAGAACTACAGAAATTTCAAGTATTTGCATAGAACTTGCCCGGCTTTTTCTACACAATTAAGCTAAATTCGCATAGAACTGTGATCAGTGATATCGATATGATTGTGAAAAACACTAAAGCAGGTCTCTGTGTGCTATTTCTGAAAACTAATTCATTCGATCTTTGACTCTGTGCAATCCACCCGTGATCCAAGTGATGATCAATGTTCATCATATTTTTCTTTTCTTTTTTTTTAAGTTTTTTTTTGTTTGTTTTTGTTTAGCAGTGCGTTTGATTGTTGTTCAATCTACATCGATAACATTATAATTTCGAATTATTTACAAAAAAGACCGTGAATTATTCAGTGACTGCATTTCGGCTCAGCAAAGCCATCCAGCTGAGCTCATTTGATCTGTTGTGCTGCTCAGTTGCGTGTATATGGGTGATATGGTATACGAAATCTGTGTACAGCGACAAAATACATACACAAATGAGCAGCTCAACAGTTCAAGTGAGCTTAGCTCGACCGAATTACTAAGCCGAAACGAAGTCACTGGAATTATTGAGATAAAATGCACATCACGATAAAAGTGAATCTCTCTTCTTTCTTTTTTCCTTTTGACAAATGAACGGAGAGAAGAAAAAAAAACATCACACAATTATCCAAAATTTAAACACAATTTCATCCGTCCAGGCCGAAAAAGAAGCTCTTGGAAATAAGAAATCAATATATTAACATCGTTCGCAATAAATAATAATAAATGATTCAATTATTTGAATTCTTAGATTTTTCACACTTTGCACATACGCACACATTCCGCGTTTAAATTTATATCATGCATGTGATTGCTTGCTTCGTTTTCTCCATAATTTTGGTGAACACAGAGACCTGCAAAGGTGTTTTTAACAGTCATCGATGTACCTGCATTTTATTTGGGCAAATCAATGACTTTAAATGACGTTATTGTGGGCATCTGTGTGTGTGTGTGTGTGTGGGTGTGTGTTTTACGTGTGCCATTTTTTTCCTCTACTGTGTGAATTTATATGTTTTGGTTTTTTAATTTTAGCTTTTGTTTGTTTTTGTTTTTTTTTTTTGACTAGACATTTAAATTGGCTAAATTTGCCGCATTCGATTTATTTGCTTCGGTATCAATGTCAATTTCGTGCTCCAATTTTGGACCACTTCCTGGTGAGTCTTTTTCCTCTTCGGCAATTGGTAGCAATTCCGATTGATTTGGAAGTGATAATGTCAATGATAAATTCGATTGTCCCGAAGCTGTTTGTTGAATTGATTGAGTTTTTGTATTTGAATCATGTTCGGCATGATCATTTTTAATATTTATATTTAGATCATTGGTCGTGTGACCATCACCACATTTTGTGGTTGCCGTTTTTGATGTAAAACTCTCTGATGTGCTTAGTAATGGTTTTGTTGATAAATTTTGTCGCCAAATATTGCCCGTACTTTTTGAATTACGTTGTTTTTTTAAACCGATGACAGCATTTGCTGCATGAACATTTATTGAATTCGATGTTGGCATCGCATTACTTGTGCAGCATAACGGCGAAATTGAACATTTTGTTTCAGTTGCACTTCGTGGATGTAGACGATCTGTGAATATGTATAATGGAAATGAATGCATTTTGAAATACATGAGTTAGAATAGAAAGAGCTAATAAGTGTGAAAAATTACCTGGCGAAAGTGCTCGTCTCAATAGTGGTGAATTTGGTTCTGCACTTTTTGGCCTTGCAAATGATGATTTTTTACCGCCGGACATTGTTGTCATACTGTTTGGACTGGCGGTTACATTATTTGTTAATGTCGAATTTGGTGTATTTGATCCACTGCCACTAAGCGAACAATTTAAACTTGTATTGTTCGGCAATGCACAGCCTGGACTATACGATTGTGTCGTATTTGATGCACC
This sequence comes from Mayetiola destructor, assembly GCA_000149185.1. Taxonomy (NCBI): domain Eukaryota; kingdom Metazoa; phylum Arthropoda; class Insecta; order Diptera; family Cecidomyiidae; genus Mayetiola; species Mayetiola destructor. The sequence goes on from GL502447.1 coordinate 88,120, forward strand.
AGGCTGATGAACGATAACAGGGAATGCCAAAGGTGATGGCGATCTATGCAAAATTCCAAAACATATTGATTGATAAGAAAATTCCGACAATGGCTTCGAAAGTTTTTCGTGTAAAAAACTATTATACCTGGTTGGAGAGGCTGGTAATGGGCTTGGACTCCTTGCCAATGGTGACAAAGGAATGTGACCAATTGATTTTCGGCGATTCGATGAATTGTTTGTACCTGATCCGCTAGAGCCACTTGAGGCTACCTCTCTATTTGGTGAAAATGCCGAGTTCAGCAATTTAACATTAGCTACATTGAAATAAATTGAAAATTTTTCAGTTACTTAAAAATTTTCTAATCATTCGTGTTTGTTAATGGCTACTATGTAGTTACACACTCACCATGTAGCTTATGCTTAAGTCCATACAGTGTTGATGGCCTCTGATGCTGATGATATTGATGGAATAACATTGATGATGATCCATGAGCGCCATGGTTAGCGCCAAGTAAACTGTTTGATAAGCTAGTTGGTGTGTTTGGTGCACTGGATGACGGCGATGATGATTGAGAGCCTGAATCCATCGACAAAAAAAAGAGTAAAATTCCAAAGATGAAATCAAACGAATGAAATTTTGAATTGAATAAATTCTATCTACCTTCGTCACGTGGACCAGAAACATTTTGCGAAAATGATTGGCAACTACGACTGGGTGTTACTGAATTTGGTGATGGTAGCCCCGATTGTAAATGTTGCATTTCAGCCGATGCACGTTTCGTGCTAATTCGGCGAAATAAAGATGTTTTTCGTTTTTTTTCGGTATCTTTGCGTTGCTTTTTCTGGCGGCTAACACTTTTTTTGGCTAATTTACTTTGATGAATATCACGACGCCGGCCACCCGTTTGTATACTTGTGTATTCAAGTGGTGTTGTACGCAATGTTACATGATCATTGTTTCCATTATTCAAGAGCAATTGTAAGACTTGTGTATGAAATAAACCTTGAACTGGTTCACCATTAACATGTGTTATTAGATCAGCTGGTCGTAATCCAGCTTCAAATGCTGGACTCTTTTCATCGACGGCCATCACCAAATGATGCATTGTATAGAAATCTGAATCACCGTAATACACCCGAATGGTATGAACAGTAAAACCTATTCCACGTGGTTCACGTCGAATTATGATTGGTGGTTTTAAATTGGTAACCAATGGCGATAGTTCACGGCATGGTGAAGTATCACGCGATGAAGCCGTACTCGAACCACCTCCAGCACCACAAGCTGAATGAATTAGATGTGATTGATTCAATGATTTATCCGAATCACTTTGCAAATTATTATCAATTGCATTTTTGTTCGGCACTGTGCCATCATCTGAATGAAATGTAAAGAACAGTTATTTGATGTATGTTCGTTGATTTTAAAAGTTTTATGAACAAAAAAAGAAAAGCGAAATGGAAAATTACCCGAAGACACGAGTAAAGATAGTCCCAGTGCTGATGCACTTTTGATAACGGAACGTGATCGATGCTTGGCGCCAGTTGGTAGGCCAGGTACTGATTGCATTGTTATTGCGGATGGTGATGATTCTTGACTGAAATTCAATCGTGAGAAAATTTTAGGCATCGAATACAGACAGGCTCAACACACTGATTTCAAATCGCTTACCCGCTGTGTTCATCCTCAATCGAAATAGAAAATCTTGGCAAAATGTCACGTTGATGTGTATTTTTACGTTTGCGTTGAATTTGCGGTGACACATCATCACTATCCGTTTGCGATGAATCTGGTGTACTGATATTCAATTTATCCGATTTGTTTGCCTTAACAATTGATTTCAATTTGTTTGAATGTTGATTGTTGATCGATTTAGAGATTGCCGATGATCCAGTGGAATCACTTTTACGTGTCTCCGTTGAAATATCAGCGGCAACGGCTGCAATAACCGATGGATGTTGTGGCGGTGCATGTCGATGTTGTTGAGATTGTTGTTGTTTGAAATAATCATGAATTGTACCGCCTTCACTGTGCGCCAATATATCTGGTATATAATCGGTGTCCGGTGTCGATGGCAATTTTATGGCATTTGTACGACAAACCTAAACCAATCACAATACATATTTCGTTTCATTTGAAATTTGGTTTTTGAACGAAAGCAAAAAAAAAAACAAAAAATAATTTCGAAAATGAATCAACACTTTACTTACATCCAATTTGCGTAGCTGTGGTGTTGACATAATCTTTCCAATAGTTGTATTTGGATTCGTTTGATTTGCACTCGAACTTTGATTGACAATCGATGGTGTTGGTGAAATGCTGCCACTTCCACTGCTATTGATCGATTCATCAAATGATTGAGTTGGTAAATTGATTTGCACCAAGCTAGATGTATTTTTTCGATATTGTGGTGAATATGAGCCAAATGAACCGATTTGTGGACATTCATCCGTTTCATCGGTGTCATCGCAACCCATATCATGATTATATCTATCCATTCGAGCTGTTTGATTCAGCAGATTCAATGAAAATGAAAAAAAAAATAATGTTGAATTCGATTTTTTTTTCTTTTTTAATTCAATAAATGTTTAACATACTGTCAAAGTAGCTGGTATCATCTTCACTGGCGAGCTGAGGAACAAATTCAGCTTTTTGACGTAACAGTGAATTCCAATCGATGGTATCGAAATAGCAATGCTCTTTCACTTCATGCGCTCCACTCGTTCCCAAACGTTCTCGAGGATTTTGTTGTAATAGATTTGAAATTAAATCTTTGGCATCGTCAGAGACAGGCCAGTCTTCATCATTTGGCCACTCAATTTCATCATTAACGGTATGAGCTATTCCGAATTTTTCGAACAGAAAAAATGTAAAAATTATTTATTTTCATTTTATCGAAAGCTAAAGAAAAGTTTTTGCAACACTTACAGAATAATTCTTCAGCCGTTTCGCCAAAAAACGGAACACATCCGATCAAAAATTCATATAAAATAATACCCATGCTCCACCAATCAACTGGTTTTCCATATCCTTGACGCAAAATCACTTCGGGTGCAATGTATTCGGGTGTACCTTCAGGCGATAAACAAACATTATTAAATTTAACTTTTTTTCGTAACGTATCGATTTCATTGGTATATTTCTAATCAGGAGCAACTTTCACACATACAAATCACTCGTCTAACGTGTTATAATGTCGTTTCAATCAACAAGAGAAAAACAAAATAATCGAATTTATAAAAAAAAAACTCAAATTAATTTACATACCAAAAACTTGTTTATCCGAAAATTGTCGTGTTTCACGATCAATATATCCTTCGTAAAGTGTCGTTGCCAATGACATCAAACCCATTTTCGATAAACCAAAATCCGTTAATTTAATATGGCCAAGGGCTGTAATCAATAGATTATCCGGTTTTAGATCGCGATGTACGATTCCATAGCTATGTAAATATTCCACAGCTAAAACTGTTTCAGCAAAATAGAATCGTGCCATTTCGGCCGGTAATGGTCCAATATTTTTCAATAGAGTTGCACAATCACCGCCTTCAACATATTCCATCACCAAACATAGATGCTTTTTTGTTTCAAAGCTACAGCACATACTAACAACAAATGGATTATCGGCAAAACTTAAAATATCACGTTCGGCAAACACCTGCTCCACTTGATTACGCAAAATCAAATTATTTTTACTGATTTTTTTCATGGCAAATCGTTGACGTGTTTGTTTATGTTTAACTAAAAATACGGCACCATAAGCACCATTCGAAATTAATTTCAATTCTTCAAAATCGGCTTCGGTTGGTATTGCTGGTGCATCGTGTGACTGTAATGGCTTTGCCACACTCGAATCATTTGTTGATTGACTTGATTGATTTGGATTTGAATTTGGGTTTTGTTTCTTTGGCGTCGACGATGTAAAATAATTATTTTGTTGATCTAGGCCGGAATTTGACGATTGACCATCGTCTAAAATTCCGCTAATACTGCCAACAGCCATTGCTGTATCATTCATATCAAGAAATGCACTTTCAGTGGCAGTGGTATCCATGCCGGTATTTGATTTATCTGCATCATGGCTAGATGCATCATCTGGCTGCTTATCAGTTAAATGACAATTTGATGGTGTTTGTTCAATGGCTGTTGTTGCATCATTTGAATTAATTGAACATTCTTTTAATTCTTGTTGTAGTTCAGCGATTGGATCGCGATTTAAACCTAATTTTTGTATTATATACTGTGGTATATCGGCTTTAATACCTTGTAATGCATATCGTGCTTGACCTTCGGCCACTTCAAGTAAATGATAAAATTCTTCCGGATCAAATTCCAGGCATTCCAATAAACGAGCCGGTCTTGATATGATCAAAAGTAATCTTTTTATAACACTAATCAATTCGGCGGCCGCTTCTGGTGATTTTTCTCTTGTTTCGGCCAATAAACGTTCTAAATTTTCCGACATTTCATAAAAATATCGGCTAGTTATCAATTTTGCATGCGATTTATGTAAACAATCACGTGCCATTTCAAGGATTTGATGATGAACAAACCGAACAATTGGTTGCGAATCACCAAAATTACTTCTGGCCACATATTTATTTTCATTTATGAAATGTGTTAAACGTTCTTCCATTTGTAGTGTGGCCTTTGGAAAACGTTCTTTATATAATATATTCATCATGGCAATTTCATTGTCAACCAATGGTGATCGATTTGGACTTGATAAACTGCGTGACCGTGGCCTTCGATGGATATTATTGGATTCATGTGTCGGTGTTTCACCACCATTATTACCGGATGATGTGGAACTTTGTTGTGAACATTGTTGATTCAATTGTGATTGATGTTTCACTAATTTCGATTGATGCGTTGACACATGACCATGTGCACTACGTTCATGTTCCAATTGATTTGCTCCATCTGGTGTTGGATGATAATTTGTCAATGGATTATTATTTGCGCCCAAAAAATGATGTGATAAAATGCGTAGCTCATCATTGGTCGGTTGATTTGGTAATTGATGCAATCGCTCTTGGCTCGAACACTGTGACTGTAATAAAATGACAATTTATTGAATGAATGAATGAAATGAGAATGAAATCAATTGAAAACTCACCGATAAATTTGAGCTGCCCGGAGTCGTTCCATAACCGGATGATGGTAACGAGGCAACAGACCAACGTCTACCATCTCCAGTACGGCAATTTCCCCGTCCCGCAAATACTGATTTCAAAAGGAACAAAGAATCGGCTGTTTAGATTCAGGAAATTCAGGACAATTGTGAAAAGGATGAGAAAAATATTCAAAAAAACATTTTATCATCCACTCAAGTGATATTATATCAGTACAAATCGATATAAAAATTCGAGCAACTGGCTGACTGGGGCCCAGACCAAACATCTTTTAATATTATTTTCACTGGTTTTTGTATTACGAATAATATAAATTACACAAAATGGAATTCTGTATTGTGTGTGACATACCTGCCGGAGAATTGATTCTTGGGCTATCAACTGGACTGGCTGAAACTGGTGAATGTGATCGAGGTGAAGTTGTAAAATTATGATGTCCGCCAAGTGAAAGCCGTTGAAAACTCACCGATAAATTTGAGCTGCCCGGAGTCGTTCCATAACCGGATGATGGTAACGAGGCAACAGACCAACGTCTACCATCTCCAGTACGGCAATTTCCCCGTCCCGCAAATACTGATTTCAAAAGGAACAAAGAATCGGCTGTTTAGATTCAGGAAATTCAGGACAATTGTGAAAAGGATGAGAAAAATATTCAAAAAAAACATTTTATCATCCACTCAAGTGATATTATATCAGTACAAATCGATATAAAAATTCGAGCAACTAGCTGACTGGGGCCCAGACCAAACATCTTTTAATATTATTTTCACTGGTTTTTGTATTACGAATAATATAAATTACACAAAATGGAATTCTGTATTGTGTGTGACATACCTGCCGGAGAATTGATTCTTGGGCTATCAACTGGACTGGCTGAAACTGGTGAATGTGATCGAGGTGAAGTTGTAAAATTATGATGTCCGCCAAGTGAAAGCCGATGAATGGCAACCGCTGCACTTCTAGATGGTAATGTTGGTCCACCACCGCTAAAACTTCCAACCGATCGTTTTGTAGACGACAAAAGCATTGAAGCTGCTGCCGCCGTGGAATGTGATGTAACTGCATTTTCACGCTGTAACACAAAACGAAAGAAAAAAAATACAATCATTTCTCGTTGAATTTTTTCAAGCAAAAAAACGACAGAAAATTTTACCGTATTTGGTGATAGAGATGGAGCCGATTTGCCCAATTGAGAATTACGAATTCGTATTAAATTCGATAATTCGGTTCGTGATGATGCACCGCTACCGTTTGATCGAAATAAATGTGAATTTTGATAGGAAATCTTTCGTTGATGTTGTATCGGTGTAATGGAACCGCTAAAATCTCGGCCCACCGAAATTGCTGAAGCAGATTTGAATAGGCCACTTCCACTGGATGCACCACCGCCACTGGAATTGATTAAAAAATCCTTTCGAAATGATGGTGGTGTTAATGGCTGTGACGTTTGATGAATTTGTTGTTGTTGGTGATGTTTTGGTGATGTGCTCAATTTACATAAATCTCGATCAAATGATGATGATGTTGATGGTTCATCAAACATAAGCGCACGAGCCGATAACATTGACTGTGGTCTACGATTATGAATCAATGATGATGCTTTATTTGTTCGATGCACAATTGTTGTGGATGGAGAACCGATTGTTGACGGTGTATTCGCCATCTGAATCAAATTTTTTTTCAATGGTAAACAAAAAACAAATTATGAAAAAAAAAGGATGAACATTTTTCAGCGTTCAACTTTTGAACTTTGTAGAATATTGCAAAATTTTGCTTACTTGATGTGGAATGTTTGAAGTATTTGTTGGTGTTTCTTGTTTACTATTATTGTTACCATTCGGTGGCTGTTGATTGCTTTGAGATGTTTTACCATCGGTATTTCTTTTTTCAGTTGGCATTGATTTGCTATTTAGATTATTTGATTTTTGGTTATTCATTTTGTATTTTGTATTTTTTTTTTTTCGTTTGACTTCGTTTTATTGTTAATTCAAATCACTTAATAAATTTCTTTTTAAGAAATTTCGAACTTATTCAATTTCATTTGCCGAAATCTATTTACTTTTTCTCTATGTAGTATATCTAGATCTAGATTCTCTAACTTGTCGTTCATTCCAACAAATCTAATCACTTTTGATTCATTTGACAAATTTCTCTATGTGAATCGATGAATCGAGCATTCATTCAGATGCTTATTGTCATTTCACGGGTATTAGACGAATAATACCAAATAAATGTCATCGTTTTAAACCACAAAATGTTGAAATGAACACACAAACACACACCGAATATTGCATAAATATTATTGATATTTGTTTTTTTATATATTGTTATCTGGCAATAACCACAATATTCACTTGCGTTCACTTGCGCTACACAAGACAGAATAATGGGCAACGTATGCTTAATGATGTAAAATTGCAGTATGCAGCCGTTTGTGTTGGCCGCTTCGAAACAAACATTATTCTCTTTTATTGTAATATTTCGAATTTGTGGTGTGACTTTCTTCTTGACTGCTTGTTTGATGCCTATTGACAGGGCATTCGTGTTTGGGAAATTTTCCTCTCTTTTTTTGTGGAATTTTTTCAATATTTCCAATAAACAAATGAATCGAATTTCCTCGACTTTCTGAAAAAAACGGTTTTTAGCTTTGCTGCATGAACCATGGAATATTATCCTTTGCTGGCTTAAGAAATCTTTCCGTTTATCATTCCGCATACATATACATCAACTGAAATATTGGAAAACAAATATTTGTTTTTAATTTTTACTTCAACAACAGGTTAATGATGAAAATAATAA
>GL502448.1:3853-19828 GCA_000149185.1 Mayetiola destructor
GTGGAAATCCTAATATACACACACCCAAAATGTGTGTATTCAACTTTTTATAGAAAACCGCTCAATCGCCGAAAACCTTATCTTAACGTCTGCTGGTCCTTTTAGAATTCGATATGACATTTATTATGTCTAATGTTTGCACATTGATTTCCTCCTTAAAATGTTTCAATATTAATTTACTAGTATCGCTGCTAAATGAAAGAGAGACAGAGGGAACGATTGTTTTCTGAATATGAACTCATTTTTTTTAATTCACTTTTTTTGTTGGTTTTTCTACTATTTTTGTTTTGGAATCCTTCCATAGTTCCATTAATTTTGCTTATTTAAATCTGCACTTATTTTCACAAATTTCGTCTGTTTTCTTGCTTCGTTTCAAAAGTCCTCGTTGTACAGCCATCAAGCAAATTGTTGCTGTTGTAGTTCGCTCTGTTGAAAATGCAATAAAAATCGTTTGATTTATTCTGTGAGAATGTAGAAATGTTGATTCAATTATTTTCGTCGACATGGAATCAAATTTATCATCGTCTGCTGCTACGATTCCGGTGACTTCGATAATCTCGTTCTCGTGAAGAAGAGCTTGATTGATAATAATCACGATGTTGCTGTGTAGGTGCTGGCGGCATGCCGCTGCTCTTTCGTGTGAATGCTGTCAGCGGAAAAAAAACCAAGAATGAATTTGATGATAAAAAATAATCTGGAGATTGCAATACTTACATGGAACTGATGGTAACGGAGGCGGTGGATATTCTGATAATGGTATTCCATCATAATAACGGGGTGGTGGTGGCAAAGAATCATAAGGTGATTGCATCAAAAGTGATGATGTAAACCCCGGTGGTCGAGCATATGGCATTGGTGGAAGTTGATTTTGCATTGTGCGCATATAATCAGCCACATACGCTTCGGCTGCCGCTGTGGAACTGTATCGTTCATAGTGATGGGGACGATCTCGCTTGATATATGGTGATACTGAACGGAAAACATTTGAAGAGGCCACACTGTTCAATTTGCTGCGGCTTGTTAAGAACAATTTTTTTCGGCCTCGAATCGATGAAATGCTTCGTGGGCCGCGCTGCAATATTCCACTTCCACTACCATTACCAATGGAATTTGGTCGTATTGGTGCAATTTTATATGCGGGTTTGATGCCTCTTTCACGTAAAATTCTTGCCGATTCTTTCGATTTTTTCAAAATCGGTGTCAAATCAATCGCATCATCTTCTTCAAAAAGGCGACACAACTCAGCGCCAACTTTTGGTTCAATTTCTTGTCCATCGCGTCCAATTTTGACCGGTTTACCCTCATTCCATGGATTGAATAAATGACCGGTAGTGGTGAATGATAGTTCCTTTTTGCAAACCCAATCCACCTCAATAACACCACCCAATGCCTTGGCCGATATGCCCGGTGGTAGAACCCATGATACGGCCGGTACATCTCTTCTTGATTCACCCACCATACGCGCAAAGCCCGCAAATTTTCCACTCTCTTTGACCGAAAATATCAAAACAACATTTCGATTCTCTTTGAATGCTTGATTCAGTGTCGCCTCATTTTGTGGTAATGTTGACCATACACCTTTTGATTTTGATAGACTTACGTTGTCGGCATTATTCGATTTAATAACAAAAAATCTAGTTTCTCTAAATAAGTAATTTATTTTTGTGATATAATCATATGAAGATTTACTTGAATTATTATTACTTTTTTCACTTTTTGTTTTTTGATGATTGGAATTTTGTTTTTTTTTTTAGCATTGCTTGGGCTCGGACTACTTGATTTTTTGTTTGTGGTACGTTCACGATTCAAATGTGATCGGCGTTGTTTCGCACTTTTTGATGATCTTGTACTCACTGAGCTTATACTTGGACTACCTGAAGTAGTGCTTGTTGAATTTTCGGACGCTTCACTCCGTGTATCAAATGTTTCTTCTAATTCATGCATACCTTCCGTCATATCTACTTCTGTTTCATCAAGACCAAGATTAACAGCGTCCAAATCGGCCATTATAATACACTATTTTCTATTATTAATGAATAAAAATAAAAAAAATTTCGTTCGTTCGTTTTGTTTAATCCATTTATATTCGAAACGTTTTTATAATTGTTCTCGTTTTTCATTCAGTTGATTCAATCAGTAAATTCGTTTTGAAGACTTTTTTCCCTCTTGAGTCTAATTCCTTTTTTCTTATTTTATTTTTCTTTACGTATTCACGGCACAAATGTACGGCAAATAAATCGACTTAAAACTTTATTAATATACATTAGTTGTAAATTTGTGTGGTTTGTCAATGTCGGTACATGCAGCCAATCGCTTGCATTTTTCATGCGTTTTTTATGATATTTGGTTGGTAGGATTGATCAAAACAGTGCGCCATCTATAATTGAATTGAATGTGTGCACAGACTAATTTTTCCATTCCGAAATCCGATGTTAAGATGTTGAAAGTTTGCATTATATCTGTGGCAGGTCTGACTGTCTTCTTCTCTGATTTCGTTTCAATGTTTTGAATTTCTATTTGTGAATCTTATACTTATATCCATAATACTTCCAAAATGAAACGACGAAAACTTGAGAGCGCTATTGACGTTCATAATGGCTTCGGTGACTGGGTGAGTTTCTAACTTTTCTTGTTCCGAACTACACGAGGTTTGCACGTTTTCATTGAAAATGGTTATTTTTGCAGGGGGGATATATGGATGCAAAAGTCGCCAAACTTGATGAACAGTTTGCACAGGATGCATTGAGAAACCCATACAAAGAAACCAATTTGTTTGCTGGCATTTCAATATCTGTGAATGGTCTAACAAATCCATCAGCTGATGTATTAAAACGAATTATGATGATTCACGGTGGTGTTTATCATACATATCACAGAAATTCAACAACTTTTGTCATTGCATCGAATATGCCCGATGTAAAAATAAGACAAATAACTTTGGCAAAAATTATTAGTCCTCAATGGGTGGTCGATTGTGTGAGCGAAAAGCGAATATTAGACTATTCAAAATATCTCTTGTACACAAATGCGAAAGAATCGCAGCCGAAAATTGCATTCAAAGCCGTCGAGGCTGCTGCAAAGTGTAAACCGGCAAATATTGAGCCAATAGAAGAAGTTGGAGTGAAAACGGTTCCTATCGATTTGGTGGGAAATCTTGAGATTTTGAATGTTGCCATCCAAAATAATGACAAAAGACCGATTGTAACTATAAGCCCGGAACCGAATGATAAAAATACGGCTAATATTGGAATTAAGAACGTTGCACGCACGGCAGTAGATCCCAATTTTTTAACTGAATTTTACAATAATTCACGATTGCATCACATTGCAACATTAGGAGCATTTTTCAAAAGTCATATTCTTAAGTTACGTGAACAGCACAATGGCGTATTTCAAATGCGTGAGCAGCTGAGACAAAAAATAAATAAAGGACCGGCAGAATCAATGCAAAGTTCAGACAAAGTTATCATGCACATTGATATGGATTGTTTCTTTGTTTCGGTCGGTCGACGCACAAGACCGCATTTGACTGGTTACCCGTTGGCTGTAACACATTCGAAAGGATCCAATAGTAATAATTTGAAAAGCTTTAATCGTGTCGATAGGAAAAAAGAAATGGAAATGTATGTGAAACGTCATGAAGGAAAGTACAAATTGAATCAATCAAATTTAGATGAAGACGAGATTGAGAATCGTAAAAAATCAATGCCGCTCATCGATGATATGATTTCTTTATCAGAGATTGCATCTTGCAGTTATGAGGCACGGAAGATGGGCGTCAAAAATGGCATGTTTGTTGGAGCCGCATTAAAGCTGTGTCCAAATTTGAAAACCATTCCTTATGATTTTGATGAATATAAGGAAGTTGCCGAGATTTTATATGATACGATAACGCAGTAAATTCCACACCAAATTCATCACAAATTCCATTTTCAATCAATGATCGAATCTTTTATCTTTCAGGTACACAGTGGATGTGGAGGCGGTCAGCTGTGATGAATTATACGTGAATTTATCGGAAGTATTAAAAATTATAAATTGTTCAGTTGATGAGTTTGTATCGCATGTAAGAAATGAGATTACTCAGAGGACAAGATGTCATTGTTCAGCTGGAATCGGTGAAAATAAATTACAAGCCCGAATGGCTACGAAAAAAGCTAAACCAAATGGGCAGTTCCATTTGCTACCAGAAAACGTTGAAGATTATTTCAAAGACATTCTCGTATCAGATTTACCTGGTGTCGGTTATTCGACCACGTTGAAGTTGAATAATTTACACATCAAAACATGTGCGGACTTACAAAAGATATCTTTGTTTAAATTGCAACAAGAATTTGGTAGCAGATTAGGCGAAAAATTATATCAGAACTCACGTGGAATTGATAAGACACCATTGACCTACGATCATGTGCGGAAATCAGTGTCAGCTGAAGTGAATTATGGAATTCGTTTTACTGAAGAACATCAACTGAATACATTCCTCGATCAATTATGTAGGGAAGTTCATAATCGTTTAAATGAAATTTCGTGCAAAGGTAAGACCATAACATTGAGATGCATGGTCCGTGCTCATAATGCGCCAATCGAAACAGCCAAATTCATGGGTCATGGTTTTTGTGATAATGTTACGAAATCAACAACTCTCTCAACAGCAACCTGTGACTTGGAAATAATTAAACAAACTGTATTCAATATGAAAAATGTATTGAATGTCTCAGCGCATGAGCTACGAGGTATCGGCATTCAGATATCCAAATTAGATATAATGAAAAATAAATCAAATTCGTTGAAGAGCCTGTTCGAAAAAGTAGAAACAAGACAAAAGCAAGAATTCAAACAGTTTAATGAAATATCGGACAAAAAATCACTATTTACCGCTGCCAATGATAACGCTATAGCCAAGAAACTAACATTCCAAAAAATGAAGAGTTTTAGTGGAACACAAAGCAAAAACTTCAATGGTAATCTCAGACGAAAATCTCTTGAAAAACTGAACCTTAGCGTCTTGGCAGAGCTCCCTGATGATATTCGAATAGAAGTTTTACAGGAACACAACCGTGTTCTGAAAGAAAATCAAGCCAAAATCGAAACATCGCATGAACAAGTACAGAGTTCATCGCGAAAAATGATGCCGAAAAAACTGGAAAATTATTTTTGTGATGAAGTCAAAGCATCGTTTTCTAAGGCTCCAGTTGTTGTAAGTCGAATAAAATCAAATATGTTAGTTCACGGAATATTATGATTTTTCATTTTTTTCTACGATTTTACAGCAATTGTCGAGAGACAATATATTATGTTTGCCATCAGGTGCTTGGCGACAGTCTATTTCTTGTTGGTTAGATAGTTACACCAAACCGTTAGACTGTGATATCGATATGTTAAGCAAATATTTTGGAGAATATGCCAAAGCGAAAAAAATTTCAGAGCTGGTATTGGCCTTGAAATTCTTGCACAGGTTGAAATACTAATACAAGACCCATTTAAATTGCTATTAGCCAAGCTAATTTCTTTAATTTTTTTTGTTCTCAGAAAAATTGAACCCAAAGGCTGCTGCTGGCATCGTGTTTATCATAACATTAGTATTGTAATTCAGCATCAGATGGGAATTATTTTTGGCCCAAATTTTAAGTTATATATAGAAGAGAGTTTTAACTGCTCGGATTGCTCGAATAAATAAAAAAAAACAATAATAATGGAACAATTTTAAACACATTCTATCGAGAATGAAATGAACTATCGGTGAAATACAACCACCCAAAGGGAACGAAAGAAAAAAACACTTTTGGAACACATTTCTTTAGTTATCAATAGTTGACGCTTTTCTTTATTTGGGTTTTATAGGAAAATGTTTACATTTTTTCATTTTCAAAAAACTCATTAAAATCACCAAAATCGATGAATAAATTAGGCAACCAAAGCTGAAGCTGTGCTGGATTCGTATTTCCATGTTGGTGGTAATACACTCTTTGTCTTATAAAATCTAGCCAAACGATGGATACGCGATTCGACCAAGATCAAACGGAATTTTGAGTCTTTGTCTTTACGGTTACGTTCCAAATGCTTGCGAATAGCAACAGCTTTTTTGATCAAATAGTAAAGATCTTCTGGGATGTCTGGTCGCAGGCCCAGAGCCTTCAAGATACGCAAGATTTTGTTACCACTTACAAAACGTACTTGAGCAACACCATGTGAATCACGAAGAATGATACCTAAAATTTTATCGATTTGAACTTGAATTAGTTTTATTTAACAATCAGAAAAAATATCGTTTCGGTATGAACATTTTGAAAGGAAGTCTCAAACTTGTTTAAAAAAGAAAAAATTGCACGTGAACATAACCTCACTGTTGTACGGTGTGAATACATACCAATTTGTGATGGTGTCATACCCTTCTTGCCAAGTTTCTTGATTTGTTCTTTAACATCTTCGGCATTCAATTTCAACCATGATGGAACAGATCGGCGATATGGTAGTGCTGATTGGGAAATACCCTTACTGTAACACAAGGGAAACCCATAAAAATTAATCAAGCCATTGAAACAAACAACAAAACTATATTCATCAGTATTTCAGTATCGCAAAAACCATGTGCATAAAAAAGTCAAATGAATTTTATTCCTTTTAATGCAAATATTCTTGGAAAATTTCATTCACTGTTAGTTTAAAACGCATTCTAATTGCATTTCGCTTGACAAAATTTATTAAAATTACTAAATTTCAATGAAATTAAATATTTTACCCCGGTGCGTGCATACGACCCATGTTTACGCGTTTTGTGCTAACTCGCAAAAGGAAGTCAAAAGGTTGGAGAGGAAGTATGAATTGCTATCATGGCCGATTTGAAAGACATTTTGATACAAGCGCCACCTATCGAACTAATTCATGGTGACATTCGGATGCTGAATGCTTTGGATTGGTGAATTTTGGTGAGAATGAAATATTTCAAATAAATATTTGTCTCTGTTGCATCTTGCGCTCGTAATCTGAACCTATTGAAATTTGAACGCGATTTCGCTCACTTATGGATGTCGATGAAGTGAACCTCAGATTCAAAAAATAGATAAAAAAAAATCAAAAAATAAGAGAGTCAGAAAATATTTAGAAAGAAAAAAAAGCCTACAAGCAATTGTACTTACGGAAGATTTTTGGAAGATATTTTCATATAATCCCAAGCGAGAGAATCTTGTTAAAATTACAATATTAACATCCATACGTTTATTCGATTTTCATTCCAATCTGTTACTTGGTTTCAAATTACACATCCAAATTGTAAGAAATCGTAAAAAAAATCGGTGAAAATAGTTTTAAATGCTTCTGCTTCATCAATGGAATTGTATTAAAAAACAATGAATATTTGCTCAAAACTTTTTTACATCCATCATCGTCTATTACGTATTTATTCGAGGACGTTTCTTCACTATGGAACTACGGTAAAACAAGTATGAACTTCTTCTATGAATATAGCTTACACCTAGCTCTTTCAATTTTTGTCCGTACGGTTTGATTATAATAGAATAATATTCCATAGCTTATGTGGCAAAAATGACCACATTTTGACATTCTGATCAAATCGAATGAAGCATGTTAGTAATGGCCAATATATACACTGCCAGTCAAAAGTTTGGGTACGACACGAAGAATAATGATTTTCTTGCATTTCTCTTTCATTTTTATGCAGATTCGAACTTTCTTGACCTAGATGGAATGGCTACTCATTTACCTTTCATTTGGTGTAAAAAATGTCGGTGAAATTTTTTGAAAAACACATAAAACGTTCAGAACTTCCGACTGACAACACTTATCCGATTAAAAATTCGACGGAAGGAAAGAGGACACCAATACCCGTCTTCTAGCTATCATAATTATCAAAAAAGTTTATAGACAAAAAAAATAATTGATGACAAAGCCAACTATAGCTGTGAATGGCTGTTTTGCATAGAATGGCTGTTTTGCAGACTATCATAATCCGAAATTACATAGTGGTTTTCAGTCACCGACAAAAAATAGAAGAGGAACATACATACATACTTTGTATGTACATATTTTTTAAATATTGTTGTTATTTCAACAACATACCCCCGCTAGGGATTCACCAATGAAATAATTCTATTCGCCGTCCTCGAATTAACAATTAACAGCCGCCAAAACCCTCTCCAAAAAAAAAATGTTCAAAAAACTACCACAGTGATATCAACCAAAGTCGATCGTATATGATCGTATACGCAAGAACCGATTAGACAAGTTTTTAACGGGACCGATTAGGGTTAAATTGAATCATTGGTCACCTTAATATTCATAAATTCACTCACAGTATAACCTCGTTTATCCGGCAGGCATGGGACCAAGCCCATTCCGGATAACGAAAGACGCCGGTTAAACGGAATCATCTGTAAATATTCTAAATAAAAGACATATTCGTATCTTCATTCACAACGCTACCTTAATCATGATCTTGGTAGTAATTGCAGATTCTTCCGATGCCATTGCTTCACTGAATATTTCTTCGTCCTTTAACAGCTGGTAAACAATGACATCATGGCGCAGCCATTCGTTGATATCTTCAATTTCCAAAATTAAAATATTTGTTGTACTGAAAACCTTTAATCATGGAATAATGAATAATAAACAAACGAGAACGACATCGCAACAATTTTGCTCACGAATAAACATGATTTGAATTGTCGAGACGAGGAATCCATCTTAAGAAATATAATACATAATTTAAAATTTTTGGTTTGCTAAATTGGATGCGCCGGATAATTGAGGTGCCGGTTATTTGAGTGCCAGATAAACGAGGTTCTACTGTTATTTTTTTTATTACATAAGTATCTAAATTCTGTAGATAGTTTTCTTAATTCTGTGTACAATTTCTAAGTTTCGTTTACGAGCTCTCATGTGGTTTTTCCTAATTTCGTGTACAAACTTAAAATTTTGCTTATGATTTCTAAATTCTCTGGATAAGTTTCTGCTTCTTCTTTCTCTTAACTGCTTCACATACGCACCTTTGTATGTATTGGCTGGACATTACGTCGTTGCATGTACATTAGGGTGTCCAAAGTATTCTGAATCGAAAATCAACACATACTTCTAGGATCGTCGTGATTTTTGGGAAGCAATAGTAAAAGAAAAGTGACCAAAAATCTTTCCTCGTCTTCATAGTATGGAAAGAGAGTCCGTATTTTTGCTCAATTTTTTGGAGTATTCGGGAGAGCATTATTTGAGAGGCATACAAATTTTTTGGCTACTTGATCTAAATCGTGATTTTGCAAAGGAAAAAATTATTTTGTAGAAATAAAATTGAATTTCGTGCGACGGAATTATGATCAAGTCGCCATGAATTTTGTATCTCGCTCAAATAATACTCTCTTGAATACTTTAAAGACTCAAGCGAATATACGGACTCTCTTTCCGCCCTATGAAGACGAGGAAAGATTTTTAGTCGCTTTTCTTTTACTATTGCAACTCAAAATCCACGACGACCTTAGAAGTATGTGTTGATTGTTGATTCAAAATAGTTGGGACACGCTAATGTACATTGTATAAGTCTGTGCGGTCTGCTAAAGATACAAGTATGACATTGGCACAATAGTATGATATAAATGGTCTAATATTTCGTACCCATAGTTAAAACAGCCATGCAAATAAGAATAAAAATGTCAATTTGTGTATGGGTATTTAGGTACACAATTGCAACAATTAGAAGAACAGATTTATGTCAATTACCACAATGTTTAGGTTTGGCGTGAGCAATTGAAAACAGTGGAAAGAGAATCCAATGCTCATCATTAGGCTAAAAGACAACGAAATTCGAGATTTAAATGGAACAAATCAATCGAAAGTCACCAAAATGAATATCTTATGCGATCGGATTACCCGGTTGAATCTTTCCTGTGCCGGTCAAGCCGAAAAAAATAAAAACTTTTTTTCCATGTTTCAGTCGACGATGAAATAAAACTTTGGTACGAAAATATCGCAAATTTTGAAGCAACTGAAAAAGGTTTCCAAAAACGCTCAATGAGAATCCTAATGAGAATCACAAAATAGTGAAAATTCGGCATTTCATATTTGTCTTGTTTTCATCTTTTCTCATAGAAAGAGAGAGAAAGAGCGGCTCAATAAAATAATTATTAGTTCAAAGCAGCGAGATGTGCGGCGCTGGTGTTGAAATCGACAGATAAATTTGGTGAAAATTTTACCTTTTACATATTTTCAACAACCATGCAAAGCTCTGACCCATGCGGTTGTTTGGTGAATATTTTTTCATCTGTCAGTAACGATACTTACTAATACGCACATGTGTAACCATTACTCGAACGCTTGAACGTTTTGTTATTTCTTTAGAGGTTCCGGAATTGAGTTTTGTAATTAGAATTTAAATTTATTAATAAAAATATTTTTTTTGGTTAATGATGGTTGTGCCGGAGAAGTTATTGATGAGGAAAATTAAAAAGCGCGAAAAAGCTAAGAAACAACTCGCCAATAAACAACAAAAAGAACAAACAACAGAGGAACCCCCTGCCAATGAAACGAAATGTAAGTCGTGTGTTTCTTAAAGGTCTCAATTTTCGACATGGGCTTTAATCGAAACCACTTTTCTTGGGGATTTTTAGTTGAACCAGGTTATTTTGTGCGTTTGCACCATATGAATAATGAACAAAAGAAACGAAAAGCAGACACAGAATCGTTGATCGCAGAGAAACCAAACAAGAGTAAGTATTAGAAATGAATGCTTTTTTCTCTTATCGATAGACTGTGATGAACCCAAAGGCGAATTCGATTTGTTCCTGAATTCCGAATAGTAGAATGTTGAGTTCATTTATTCCGTTCTATGTTCCGAGTCAGTTGAGCGTCATTTTCATGAGATTAGATAACAAAACTGAGTTTACAATATTTCTTAGATTCGAAAGTTGTTAACTTATATGACTGATTCATTTTGTTCGGCGTTTTCAGAGAAGAATAAGAAGAACAATAAAGAAACAGAGGATGAACCCGAATCAGTTGAAGAAAATGCTGAAAATATTGATGCAGAGAATGATAAGGATGGCATCAGTGATAAGGTTGTGACAAAGAACACCGATGAAAAACAATATGTTGAACCCATTGATTCATCATTTAGTTCATTGAAAGGCCGAATTTCCAGAGAAACATTGCAATCAATTGAAGAAATGGGTTTCACAACAATGACTGAAATTCAAGCAAAATCAATTAGTCCATTGCTTGATGGACGTGATTTGGTTGGTGCGGCTAAAACAGGTTCGGGTAAAACGTTAGCGTTTTTGATTCCGGCCGTTGAACTGATTAAGACATTGAAATTCATGCCACGAAATGGAACTGGCATCATTATCATTTCACCAACTCGTGAATTGTCCATGCAGACATTTGGGGTATTGAAAGAATTGATGGCCCATCATAATCATACTTATGGTTTAATCATGGGGGGTGCAAATCGAGCTGTTGAAGCTGAAAAACTATCGAAAGGAATAAATATTATTGTTGCCACACCGGGAAGATTATTAGATCATTTACAAAATACACCATATTTCTTGTACAAAAATCTTCAATGTCTTATCATTGATGAAGTCGATCGAATTTTGGAAATCGGGTTCGAAGAAGATTTAAAACAAATTATCAATTTGTTACCCAAACGGCGACAAACAATGCTTTTTTCAGCCACGCAAACCAATAAAATTGACGCTTTGACTAAGTTGGCATTGAGAAAGGCGCCAATTTATGTTGGTGTTGATGATAATAAAGATACAGCAACAGTAAGTGGCTTGGAACAAGGTTATATCGTTTGTCCATCTGAGAAGCGTCTTTTGGTTTTGTTCACATTTTTGAAGAAGAATAGAAAAAAGAAGGTCATGGTTTTTTTTTCGTCTTGCATGTCTGTTAAATATCATCACGAATTATTCAATTACATCGATTTGCCAGTTACTTCAATTCATGTAAGTTTTTATTTTATTTTCACTCTTCCGACAGTGTTTTCAAAAATTTGTTTAATTTTTTTCAAGGGAAAGCAAAAGCAAACAAAACGAACAACGACATTCTTTCAATTTTGTAATGCTGAATCGGGAACACTTTTATGTACTGATGTAGCTGCAAGAGGATTAGATATTCCAGCTGTTGATTGGATTGTTCAATTCGATCCACCAGACGATCCAAAAGAATATATTCATCGTGTTGGACGAACTGCACGTGGTGAGGGGAGTTCTGGTCATGCACTGTTAATTCTTCGTCCAGATGAATTAGGATTTTTACGATATTTGAAACAAGCAAAAGTTCCTCTAAACGAATTCGAATTATCATGGAGTAAGATTGCTGATATTCAATTACAGGTTTGTTAACATTAACATAAGTAGTCACTGCTGAACTTTAAATGAGCATTTTGATTAATTTCGAACTTTTCTGCCATCAGCTCGAGAAATTAATTTCGAAAAACTATTTCCTGAACCAATCGGCAAAAGAAGCATTCAAGTCATATGTTCGCGCATATGATTCACATCAATTGAAAACAATATTCAATGTCGATTCATTGGATTTGACAAAAGTTGCACTTAGTTTTGGGTTCACTGTACCACCAGTAGTTGATTTGAGTGAGTATACCTGAACGCTCAACTGTCGATTTCATTTTAATTTCTAATAAAACATACAATTCGATTATTTTCACACAGAAATGGCGCACAAGATTCGAAGCAGACCGGATAAACGTGTAGGAGGCGGAGGGCTTGGCAAATACAAATCCATTAATGGAGAAAGCGACAAAAAACGTAATTTCAAACAAATCGATCGAAATCAAATGAACAAGAAGAAATTTGAACGTTAATCCTTTACGTTGTCCTTCAAAACTGTTGTATTGAAAGAATAAATGCAAATAAAACATTGATTCAAATTATTTAACGAATTAATTCGAAATATTAAATTTAATCTCAAAATTTAAAGAAAATATTCGATTCTCCTCTTTAATTTACAGTAAACACTCTAAAAAAAATCCCTCCATATGCGGACTTTCTTTCATTTGTGAATCGATTGGGGTGCGTTTTGCACTATAATAGAACCTCCTCCTATAAATGATGCGAACAAGAACAATTTCTGATGGAAAAGAACCAACCTTCATAGGAATATTCTTTCAAATTCGATATAAAATACTTTTCATCATCACCACTGACAACATGTTTTACTTGTCATTCAGAATGGAATTACTCGAATTCATTCAACGTAAAGAAGAAAATTGGTACTCGCTTCTTGACGAAGATTCGATAAGAATATCAGAAAGACAAAATTGAGAGAAACCGGAAATAAGAAAGGCGAAAAAAGGACGACCAGCCAGACGGAAAGGTAGAGGAAAACCAATTGTCGACAGAACAAAAGCAAAAGCCTTCAACTTACAAATTGTTACAAATGGTGTTAGCGCTTCTGTTATGTACATAAATAACCAACGTGATTGTGCGGTCAAGTATGATGATTATTTGGAGGATGCGTTTCCACAAAAGCTACAAAAAAATCAATACCGTCGGGTGATTGGCGTGGATCCAGGTTACAAAGTTTGGACTTCAGCCGTTATACGCTATCTACATAAGAACAAGGAATTTAACTACGAAGTACCATCGAAAAAATTCCATGGCCAAAGTGGAAAATGGAAGCGAGAAAAAAGCAAAAAGAATTGACAGGCGAAGCAGAAACCGAAATGCACTTGATCGAGAATTGTATGCGGAAACACATCAGTAGACAGCATTGGTTCAACTACATGGTTTGGCGATTGAAACTTTATGAAAAAGGTATGGGTTAATGAATTTTTTATTCGCCTAACCTTTTTAATCTGAATGAATTTGTTAATTAGCAAGGTTTGGCATATTACACAACGGAAGAATATGCAAGAACCGATTTAGACAAATACTTTCAAACACAGAAAACAATGGACAAATACAAAAAACAAAATGAATTGGTCAGAAATGATCCATCGTTGATCTGTATTGGTTCTGCTGATTTCAAACCAAATACGCCAATTAAAAAATATATCCGGTGTCCAGGCACAAAAGTATTACAAAAATATTTGAGAAAGAAAAGAGAATGATGTTTTGAGAGTTAATGAGTATATAACATCGCAAACGTGTGGAAATCGCCATGATTTTTTTGATTGGGACTTCAGAAAGAACTAGACAAGAAAAAACAACGTTTCCGGATATGTCAACATGCGAATTGTCAACCACCGCAAGAAGATCCAATCGGTAAAGTTGATTAAATAATTGCAAAGAGAAATCGTCGAATACATCAAAAAGAAAATCAAGCATATCCGCATATTTATTTCCCACAAGAAATAATAAATAGCGAACGGACTAGAATTTCCGAATCAACGGCTCAATATCACAAATCGAATGATTGCTAAAATCAATCATGTGAATTCGACGATTCAGAATGGAAATCAGAAACCTATTTGGAATCGTGACATCAGCGCAGCACGTAATATTCTCTACAAAGGTGAAATACTTATCAATAAGTGAGATATTTATCAATAAGCAAGGGGCTAAAAACTATAGAATAAATAGGAAATATAGAGAGAAAATAATGCAAAGAACGAAAAACAAGAAAAATAGAGAGAAAATAATGCATAGAATCGAAAAATGAAAAAAAAGGAAAAATGGAAAAAATATAATGCATAGAATTGAAAAATGGAAAAATGGAAAAAAAAGAATGCATAGAACCGCTAATAGGGAAAAATGGTAAAAATATAATGCATAGACGTGCTAATAAGGAAAAATGGAAAAAAAGAATATGCATAACGTCATCACTGAGCCGGTGAGGAGTGGAGAGTAATACATAAAACGTTGTGTATAGTGCTCTCTTTTTCTCTCTCTTTCTTTATTTGATTCAGCCGATGGAAAACATGTTAATTCAACAGCGCAGTGATTTTGTCAATTCCGTTCTGTGCGAATATACAAGTGTATTGGATAAATTTATTTATTCGCATTAGTATGTTGTTTGTGTTTGTTTATTTCTTTCATTGTCTTGACAACGTCACTTTTACATTATGCGAATTATAACAATTAACAAAAACCAAGCTATTCGCACATAACAAAATCGATGAAATCACTGCGCTGTTGAATAACCATGTTCTCTGTCGGCCGAACCATAAAAAGGAAGAAAGAGGAAAAGAGAAAACAGTATACGTTTCTGTTGGTGGCGACAATTTGCTTTGATTTTATATCCGTGATTTTCGGCATTTTGTACGTACTCTTGACATATTTGTGATAGTATGCGTAGTGGTTTAGACTAGTTAAAGTCATCACTGAGTCGGTGACGAGTGAAGAGTATTGCATAAGACGTTGTGTATAGCGCTATACACAACGTCTTATGTATTATGTTTTCTCTTTCCCTCTTTCTTCCTTTTTATGGTTCGGCCGACGGAGAGCATGGTAATTCAACAGCACAGTGACTTCATCGATTTTGTCAGTAATCTCAGCATTATTTCTAACCATTTTTTTATTCATTTGAACCTCAAGATGATTTATTGCGTTGTCTCTGAACTCAGCGTATTGTTCATCAATATTTCCTTCATTCTGCCCATAAGGAGCAAATGCTTCAAAGTTCAATGACTCCCATGCTTTACGTGACCAACTTTTTTCGACCAAAATCCGGTACAAATACCGGATTATTATATGAAAAATCGGTACACATTGACAAAAGAAAAAAAAACCCATACAATTTGTATTTTAGTTGTTCAACTAATAGAATTGCTTCTTTTTATTTCATTCAATTCAATTTGGTTCATCAGTCCCGCGATTTTTGAATATATATTTATCGATTCATCCGATTTTTTCTAACAATTTCGGCTGAGTTTTGAGGAAATGGAAAAATTCTACGCAAGTTAATTTAATGTTATATCTAGTGTACAAAATATATTTTATCGATGGACCATACAGAGCCGTACCGTTCATAGATGCTCTGTATGCTGAGCATGCCTTCATCCCTGAGAATATA
>GL502454.1:11791-22489 GCA_000149185.1 Mayetiola destructor
TTGATATTTGATCGCTTTTCTTGATAAATTCCTGGGTGGGCTTAAACAATCTCAGGGTGGGCTGCGCCCACCCTAGCCCCCCCCCCCTGGCTACGGGCCTGCATTACATATCTTGCATTTGTGAGTTAGTTTGTTTGCAACAGTTCAGCTTTTAAATGATTTTTAAATTTTCCCAAGTTAGGTTCATTCTTTAGATTAAAATTAAGCTCATTATATATTGCTGTACAAACTCTAAAAACGTTTAATTTGCCGGTCTCCGTGCGGAAATGGTTGAGCTGTGGAATGTTTCTGCCCCTAGTCATGTATCTGTGCTCATTATTGCGAATTATTCTATGATTTGATTTTATAAGTTTATTGTCTATTTTGTACATTAAAGTCGCACACGCCAACACAAGTGATCGATCGATGTTAAGTATGGAATATTTTTCCCTAATTTCAGCTGTGCTAAGGTTCAATTGGTAATAATCTACAGAAAATATTGCACGAATAGCTTTGTTTTGGACGGTTTGGAGCTTGTTCTTATGATATGTCGACATCGATGTGCCCCATATAGGCATACAGTAAGTCATAGTGCTATTGATCATTGCATGGAAAATGGAGATCTTGGTTGATTGGTGCAACTTGTTTCCCAGTCTTTTTATTGCACCAATTAATCCAAGGGTTTTACCACATATAGTATCAACATGGGTGTTCCATTTGAGGTTTTCACGAATTGTGATTCCCAAATATGTGAATGTGGACACCCTTTCAATCATTTTGTTATCAATTAGAATATTGAAATCGCTGATATGACCATCGTTTCTGCTGATAAGCATGTACTTGGTTTTATCGGTGTTGAGGGTGAGTCTGTTTATAATTAGCCAATTATGGATGATATCGAGATCTTGTTGTGTTTGTTGTCTTAGCACCGCATTGTTCGTGTGTGTATTTATTAGGGCAGCATCGTCGGCGAATAGTATGAGTGTGCCATTAAGATTAAGTTTAAATATGTCGTTTATATATGCCAGGAATAGGAATGGACCCAGATTACTTCCTTGTGGTAGGGAGAAACCATTATCATTGAACATATTCCCACTATGTGTGTTATTAATGTCTACATACTGTTTTCTGTCTCTCAAGTATGACTCCATTAACTTATGTGCAATACCTCTGACTCCATAATTGAAGAGTTTTTTTAGTAGCAAATTGTGAGGCACTGTATCAAAGGCCTTTTTTAGGTCGATAAAAACGCATGACGAAATAACATTTGGGTTGGAATCACAATTTTTTTGTAGGAGATCAACTAAAGTTGATGCAGCCGACAAGGTTCCAGAGTTCCTTTGAAAGCCATATTGATTGCAATGTATGAAATTGTTTTGATTGAAATAGTTAACAAGTCTATGGAATATTGCCATTTCAATTATCTTAGTCAGGGATGGGAGAATGCTGATTGGTCTGTAATTGTTTACATCAAGTGGGTCACCTGATTTGTAGATAGGTACTATACGTGCACATTTCAAATTATCAGGAAAAGAACCCTCCATGAATGATAGATAAATTGGTTTGCTAATTAAAGGTGCTAATAGTTGGATGTGTTGCTTTAACATATACGAGGATATTATATCCTTTACACCGTGTCTAGTTTTTAGTGAGCTGACGTAATTCATTATTTCGACATTATTTGTAGGGGTGAGGAAGAGTGAATTGTGGTTTGCAATTGTGATGATGCTATCATTCATGGTTGGGTGGTTTATGGCTATGTGATCATGCAATGTTTTTCCAATATTCATTAAATGCCAATTAAACTCGTTTGAAATTGCTTTAACGTCATGTGAAATTTGTAAATTGTTGAGTCTAATTGCATTCACCGAATAAGGTTTATTTGATTTGTTGTATAGTGCTTGGTTTATTTCTCTCCATACCCTTCTTGGTTTATCCAAATTATTGCTTATGAGTGAGGAATAGTAGTTAGATCTTAGTGTTTTTTTTTTCGATTTTATTGATTCACAAATATATGTGTACTTTGCCAATAAATATGCATTTGTTGGGGATCTCTTTAGAAGAATGTAGTATCTTTTTTTTTAATTTAAGAGTTCCAAGAAGGACTCGTTGATCCACGGTTTGTAAGGATTTGTATGTTTTATAATATTTTTTGTTTGTAAATTGCTATCCCTACATTGCGTTAAGATCTCAGTGAGTTCAGAATAAGATTCAATGTTACCCATATGGTTCAAGCTGTTAATTAATTGGTTATTGTAGTGGTCATGGTTTAGTTTGGTGATCATCTGTGATTCTTCTTCCTGTGCATAGTTTGCTGAATTATTTTTAGAGAACACCAAAAGGATTTCCCTATGATCTGATAATGGGTTGTCATTGATATAGAGTTCATATTTAAAATCATTCATGTTTGTTAGAATATGATCGATTATTGTATGGGACGTAGTGTTTCTGTTTCTCAATCTTCGTGTAGCAGTTCTGGTGGCATAGCTCTTTGAGATTTTATTGAGCATATGAAATCCATTTTCCATTGACATATCTATATAGCTCTTAACATTATTTGAATTACTTAGCAGGTTGATATTTAAATCGCCTACCAAAATCGATCTATTGTTTGTGCTAATACATGTCCTCATGATATTTTCGAATGTGCTAAACGCGATCTGTGGTTGTTTATATACGACAATAATGTCCAAACTGAGATCAATAATATTAATGGTTAAAATGTTTACATTATTCATAGAACTTTCGCGAACGAGTTTACATCGAACAGACTCATGTACTAGGAGTGCACAGCCACCATCACCGTCCGTTCTGGTGCTAAAGAATGCTTTATAGTGTGGTAGATTAAAATAGGGCTTATTGTATTCATATATTCTTGGCTCGGTTAATGCAACAAAGTGAATAGTTTTATTAAATTTGTTTGATAGTAAATGTAAATGAACCTCGAGATCAGTGAGTTTATTTTTTAAAGAGTTTATGTTTAAGTATATTAGATTGTATTGGCCCATTTCATGTTTGTTTTTGTAATATTTTATATTGAAACCATCATTAGTAGCACAGACCATTTGATACGCATATAGACTTCTATTAGATTTTACCGTGCTCATTGTCTATGTGTCAGTCATAAAATGTTTGTGATTATATGAGTGTGTGTATTTTAATGATGGGTTCAAGATAATGCACAAATTATTTTATTCTCTTCGCTTGGTGGTCCGCTTCAGAGCTCTTCAACTTACGTTTTAAATCCTTTGCTTTGTTGTTGTTTTTATAATTATTATTATTTGTTTTATCTGGTTTAATGGTTTTGGACTTAGGTCCCGGTTGTTTATTATTCGTATTTTGTGTGTGGCTAACATTGTGTTCGTCACTGGTTGTTTGGAAAGAATCATCTGAGTTACTGTTGTTTGGCTCCATATCAATAATGTTTTGGAGTTGATTTTCATGCGTAATTAGAATTGGTGCATCGCTTTGGTTTTTTCGAATCCGTATTTTCCCACCATATGATGTAACTGTGGCAATTTTGCCATCTTTTTTGGCGTTACGTCCAATCAAGTATAGTCGGTTAAAAAATGGTGTGAGATGGTCGTTAAGGTAGATTTGACTATTGGATTTTTGAGCGAAAACCTCTTCAACCATCAAACTTCGTTTGACACGTATTTTGTTTATGATTGATTGTTTGTGTTTGTGATTGAAGAAGTGCGCTATCACAAATTTGTTGTTAGCCACAGCGTATGATGAGAAGTGTGAGTGGTTAATATCAACACCAAGTATCTTCGCAATCGATATGACTGGGCCCATCAAACGAATGCTATCTTTTTCTGACAAACAATCAACAGAGTGGTAAAAATGCACTCGTGTGCGATATTGTTTCGATATTCAAATATCACTTCAATCTGCCTCTCATTCTTTCTTACGGTATGTATCATCTAAATTTTCAGTTCATTTCTCGGTCAGATGCTTGAGATATTTCGCTTGAATCGAATATTTTGGAAACATTTTTTGTTTTAGATCACAGAAGAGGAAAGAGAGCGAATAAAATAAAAACAAAATTTGTGAACGCAAGAGTACAGCAATATTTTTCAAATCGAATTATTTTTTCGGCATTATGCAGCAAACCACAGAAGAGACCACACGTTGAAACAAAATTGGTGAAGCCATCAAATCAGTGACTAGATTATATGTATTTCAAAGTGAATTGGTGGAACAGTTGTTTTTTGTTTTTTCTTGCGTTCGAAAACAGATTGGTAACTTTGATATAATCCTGTGAGAATTTCAATTTTAAAAGTGAAAATCAAATTTATTTTATTTTTCATTGAAGGTGATAAATCATTTTGATAATTTCCGAAATTTAAAATATCTCGAAATATGCGACAATCACGTCAAACAAAGTCTTTGCCAAATGACAAGTCAAACGTGCGAAGTGTAAAATCATCAAATGTCCAAAACTCAAATACCGGCCAACTACCAGCACTGGCCTGCGTTTCGGCACCGGATGTGAAAAATGCAAGTCAGGAAAAATTGTCAGTAAACGATTTTTCATCGACAAATTGTCAACAACCGGTATTGCTGACAAGTATGCAGACACTAAATGCAAACATTGCGAATACAAAACAACAACAATCGCCGACAGTATCGTTCGACATCGAACATGCAAACTACAGGTCAAAATTTTTTGCCACTAAATTATTTTTCATCGTTTTCATATAAAATTTATTTACAGGTCAACAACCAGCATCAATGGCTGTCATTCCGATGCCGAATATGAACATTTTGCAAAATCAGCAACAATTCATGGGCCAATCTGCGCTTAATTCGGGATTTTGTCTACAAGAACTGATGCAGCCTGAACAGGTGATGTTTATGAGTCGATTTTTCAATTCCATGTGTGAGTATACATATATTTTCACGAATATTAAAAATCCAAGCAATAATCAAAGTTTTCAATCCGCTTAGGTAATGCTTATGGTTCTCTTGGTGGACCAAGTAATACTCAAATGACAGTATACCAACAAAACGCTAGTCATACAAAAGAGGAAATTCCACTCGACAAAATTGTTCCAACTTTCAGTGTTGATCAATCACCTGAATCGTCGTCTGAAGGTAGATCTCATTCGGTCAGTTTTCAATCTACTGACGATGATGCAGCTGCTAAAGAAGATTCAAGTGATGGGTCACCCAGTGCAAGTCGTACACGGCCGTTTGAAAAGGATAGTACTCCAGTCAAGCGACGTAAATTGGAAGGTCGTTTATATGAAGACTACGACCCAACGCTCACAGTCAGCTCGATCACAAAAGGATTCGTCGAAAAGACCATCACCACGGTAGTTCCGAACGAGAGCGACAAGAACTTCCAAATGTACAACATTGCAGGCCTTAAAATAAGCGTACTTTGCGTACAAGACGGGTAGTTGGCATTTCATTTTGGTAGTTGGCAATTCAGTTTTCGGTAATTGGGGATTTGAAAAGAAAATTCAATTCATCAGATTTCTCTCTTGTTTCAATGTATTCAGCAACTCTGAAAGATGGTCTTCTTTGTACAATGCCGAACATAGCAATTTTTCAGAGAATTTATTTATGCCTGTTTTCAACAAATGTCAAGGATGAAAGATCGTTTTCGAAACTGAAGTATTTTATAAGCAAAATGAGAAAAAAATTCAAGTTTTTTCAAAGTGACTCTATAAATTTTCTACTGAGCTAATGGATCGGGGGCCCCTCAGGCTGGGGGCCTTGAGGCAATTTCCTCACTTGCCTCCATGATAAGGGGCCACTGATATGATATAAAATTCCATTTCTTTGAATTGCATACGTGAGAAACTTATGGATCCTTAAAATGAAGCTTATGTTTAGAGCAATCGATGACAGAAATTTGAGCGCGATTTGACAATTACAACATAAAAATATCTAGGGTGTCCAGATTTGGGTCCCTTAAGGTATAATAACGCATTTTTTGACCAAAAAAAAAATTCCAAATGGTTGGACCAAATCCTTATTTTAAGCCCTGCAACATTGTTCGTCGTTTGCAACGAGACGATTGCGTTATCCCATTTTATTTCCGTTGCGAAGTTTGCGAGAAGATTTTTTATGCGCACACTGTACAGAATCATCGAATTTTGTCGACCCACTTTAATAAGTGTAATGGTCCAGGTAGATACTTCGGAGCAAGATTCCAATTTCGGTGATTGAAACTTACTGACCTTTGTCCACATTTCAGTTACTTTCGACCGAACCACACTCCAACAGTTTGCTGAGGAGCTACTCAGTATTGGAAGTGAAGTGGGAATGTTTGATTTGTCGAAGAACGTGTTCCCGACGAAAATTTCGGAAGAAAACATTGGTCAAGTGTTGATGAAATAACGGAAACAATCCGAACAACAAGAAGACAACAATGAATAATTACGGACAGAAGTTCAACAACAATAACTCAACATCAGCTGACACAAGCGTTAAACCAAAATCTGAATTATATATTAAGTTAAGAAAAATCAAACCGCTGTTGATAAAAAAAAATTCATCAAATTATAAGAGCTCTATGAGCCTCAAAGATATAAAGAGAACTGAAATCAGTCCAATAAAAATGAAAGTCAAATTATCAGAGCTCTATGAGCCTTAGGGATAAAAAGTAAACTGAAATCAGTTCATTCAAAAATGTCAGTGAACTGAAATTAGTTCAATCAAAAATGTCAGTTGAAATATCAGAGCTCTATGAGCCTTAGGGATAAAAAGTAAACTGAAATCAGTTCATTCAAAAATGTCAGTCGAATTATCAGAGCTCTATGAGCCTTAGAGATAAAAAGTGAACTGAAATCAGTTCATTGAAAATTTCAGTCGAATGAAAAGATAAAGTTCGACTGATCAATGATATTCTTCGTTTCTTCATTAAAAATTCTTCTTTTTTTCAAAATACATCTTCGTGTTGTTAATTGATAGTGGGTTCTCCATCTGTTTCATACTCACACATAAAAATCTCGGATCCCGTCGGATTTATCATCGATTAGCTTAGCATCATTTCTTCGGATCAAGTTATATCAAATGAAGTATGTAATTGTATTCAATTGAGATTTTCAATATTTGCTTGTTGCCCGATTTGATTTCGCCCGTCTCAATAAATCAGTAACAGCTCTGTCAATTGCCTGAAGTTGGCATCGACATAAACAATATACATGATTTTATGTGTTGATGTTTGTTTGTATTCTTCGTGCTGTGGATTTGGTTTTGTATATGTAGCGTTTTTTATTATTGTCACACAATTAACACTTCAGTATGTGTGTATATAAATAAAATGAAGCCTATTCTGCATGGTTGTGTGTGATATACCAGTGTGATGCCTAAACGATGGTTAAAACAATTGAAATATTCACTTGCAACCGGTTAACTGATAAAGGTGAAAAAATGTATTGCTGCGTTATTTTGCAAAATAAGAAAAAGTTGGTTGTGCCCGCACAATGGGTACAATCGAAGTTTCCTGGTGTTACGAAGATTTTTTTAAGTCGAAATGAATCTTCACATCCGAATTTTGATTTGCCAGTCTGTTTTTTCATACAGGATGGAGAAGCATGTTATAACGGCTTTATTCTTCGGCAATTCGGTAAATCTAATTCATTTTAGCATAGAAATATATATATTTATATGCCTTAAATTTCCAACATTCGAAATTTTCACTTAGAGTCCAAAGGTGAAGCGGAAACATATATAGATCGAAAAAGATCCGTGTTCCCAGTTCAATATAAGAAATGCAAAAAGCAATTTTGTCCTTTCGTTATTGAGCCGAGAATTTACGAAATATATGACAGCGATTGTGATGAACCTTTCGAACCGTAAGTGTTCAATTTAATTCTTTTGATTTGTTCATTTCTAATATTTTCGCATGCACCAGACCACAATGCAACATCAATGTCGGCAGAATTATTCATCATTTCGAACGGTGCTCAGTTAACGCAGACGCATCACAATCGACTGATGAACAAGCGTCAACTGTTGAACCGCAATCGAAAAATGAATTGCGTAACGACGATACGGAATCTTCGAAAGACAAAATTAAAAGTCCAAATCATCACGAAAATAACAACAAAAATGTTGTTTCGAACTATCGGTGAGTGTGTAAAATTCAATAATTTTGATTATTTTCGAAATTTGAAGTTTTTTTCATTCCGTCTTCGATTTACACGTTGACTCGTATTATAATTCATTTGTATTATTAACAGGTCACAGTACAACAACAATACAGACAGTTACTTTCAACCGTTTCAAATGTGTTCGAACACTTTGCACAGTATGCAACCATCGAACTCTACCTTGGAATTTGCATCCGAACAGAGGTAGTAGCGAAAACTTAAATTTCATGAAACGTTATTTCAATTTATCTACTTCAAACAGATGCGACACCACATCGAGTTATGGTCAACATTCAAAACATCCAACTGTTGAACACCCATCAATAAATGAAGTTCGTTACGCCAAAACGGATTCTTCGAAAGACAAAATCAAAAGTCTAAATCGTCACGAAAATAACAACGAAAATGTTGTGTCGAACTATCGGTGAGTGTGTCAAATTCAATAATTTTGATTATTTTCGAAATTTGAAGTTTTATTCATTCCGATTTCGATTTACACGTTGACTCGGATTATAATTCATTTGTATCATTAACAGGTCAGAGTACAACAAAGATACAGACAGTTACTTTCAACCGTTTCAAATGTGTTCGAACACTTTGCACAGTGTGCAACGATCGAACTCTACCTTGGCATTTGCATCCGAACAGAGGTAGTAGCGAAAACTTAAATTTCATGAAACGTTATTTTAATTTATCTACTTCAAACAGATGCGACACCACATGGTCAATTATTATTATGGTCAACATTCAAAACATCCAACTAACAAAACATCATTGGGAAAATTGGTGTTCCGAACATCAATAAGAGACATGTGAGTGAATCAAATAGAAATTATCGCTTTTATCGGTGATTGAGATTCAGATTATTGTTTCAGGCCGTATTCAACTATGGAATACAAACCCGAAAATGAAGTAATTGTCAAGCTCGAAAAAGAATTAGAACGATCTAAATTCATCATAAAAAAACTTGACGAAAGAGCTGGACCAAGTGTTGTCGATGATAATGACAATACTGACGTCAGTGAATTAGAATCAAATGTCGAGCATGAAGTTTCACAGAGTGATGAAACTTTTTCTGGTCGCTATATATTCACGACAAATGTGAGCGATGAATCGATTTTTCTTCGCAGTAAAAATGTTTCACTCAACATTATTTTTTAGGTGTACGCTGATCGATTCTATTTAGATGGTGAAATCAAAATCAAACGCGACGTTGTCTTAATTTTGAAGCATATGAATATCAATGTGCTCCAACGATCCAAAGAATTTGATTATCGTTTTGTTTATCGCCTGCTTGGTCAAGTTTTTAGCAGCGAAACTTTGAGAAATTCTTCAGCGAGTTCATCAAACATGCGAAAAACTGCATACGCGCGGCTGGATGAAATGAAACTGAATTTCGTGAAGGGTATTTCAATTTAATTCACGTATTTTGATGTTCAATACAAGGTCAACTCATATTTTTTCAGACTTATTTTTATTGCGTGTTGAAGGCAACAAGAATCGCATGAAGAATTTCACAAAACTTGTTAATAATCGTTGTTCTGTTTTGCGTAACGGATAAAAGGATAAAATTCGAATTATTTAAAATAAAATACAATTCAATCATCTAAATCATTCGTCAATTCTATTTTTTTTTGCCCACTGGAAAAAAAATCTCATGAGTTTTTTTTCTGAAACGGAAATTTTGAGAATTTTATTTTTGAGAAATTCTCATGAGATTTTCTCAAAATTTGGTTTGTGAAACAGGGCCCAGCGCGTTGACGAACTGAGGCGCAAACATTTCTACAAA
This sequence comes from Mayetiola destructor, assembly GCA_000149185.1. Lineage (NCBI taxonomy): Eukaryota > Metazoa > Arthropoda > Insecta > Diptera > Cecidomyiidae > Mayetiola > Mayetiola destructor. The sequence continues at coordinate 21,671 of GL502454.1, forward strand.
AATAAATAGTGGTTCAAGCCATTTTTCGTTCTGGAGTTTATTTTTAAACTTACGTGGTACACTCGACATTGTGTTCATTCCAAACTGCGCAGAAAAATTTGGCTGTTGCATGTGGATAGGAGCAACAAAATTTTGTCCACCGAATTGATCGTTGACTTCAGAACAAGAATGACAATGACCGATGTCATTCTTTGAAGATCTCCAAATGCAGTTTGCCTCACACTTATGCAAAATGAATGCATCCACAGATGCATCTATTTTGCATGAACGTGAGGCAAACTGCATGCATACTATCCATGCATAATAATACGCATGGATTGTTTATTCATATATAGATATAGTAGATATCATTGGTCAGGCTATCATTTTTTGTCATGTAAGATGACATGTTTTTTGTCAGATTCAATTCTAAAATTTGCAGAAATTAAATTCTCCTTTTTGAAATTTCAGATTCGTAAAACAGCTATTATAGCCAAACTATAGTTTGCCACAGTTTCAACCAAACTTCGGTTTTACGCCGTAGGTCGGTACCAATTCATTTATGCCGAACTTCAATTCATTCGGACATCAACAAGCAAATCTGTTAAACATTCCATTCGGTCATTTTAATTTTGGTACGCAAGCCGCACCTATGATGAATGTTCAAAACGGTATCGTTCCACAGGGTTTATATCAATCAAAGCCGATTTCATAAGTAGTATCAACGACATCAGATTTGAACCACAAAACAGGTATCTGCTCAAGTGAGAGAACACAATCTACAAATTGTCTGATCGTTGACTTAATATTTCTTTTCCAGCAATTCCAGGTCAATCATAT
>GL502455.1:33520-43776 GCA_000149185.1 Mayetiola destructor
GGGCTCGAGGTTCGTGGTTGGACCTTTTTCAAGATGAAATTTGAAATGTTTGGAATATTTTGTTTCTATGCGACTCCAATATTCGGTTGATCGGGGGTATTCACTTAAAGTGGATTTTCTTTGTAAATTGATTGATAATAATTATTATGGATGGAAAACCCGAAATTCGCAAAGGACAATGAACAATGGACATTCTTTCTATGTATTGTTGTGATCCTTGTTTCGTTTTCAACATACAATCGAAAAAAGAAGAAGAAAAAAATCAGACGATATTGACAGCAAATTAAAATATTTAGTGACCCTTTTTTCATTTCCAGTTAACCTTTTTATCAAAAAATTGGGAGACTTGTATGTCTTCAAACAGATGCCATGGCACGTGGACTAAACTTCAGTCCGTATACGGTCCGGAATGTATTCAATTAAATTGACATGATGATGAACTGAATTGATTTAAGTTAGGATACATATTAAAAAACTGTACAATTTCATTGGCTACATTGACAGCTTGGGCCGGCTTTTAGCAACTCAATGTCACTGCTGTCCAATAAATCAATGCAAACAACGATAAAAAATTCAAATAATAATGATTCAAAATCACAATATGCCTTCAAGATCCAAGAGAATGACGTAAATGCAAAAATAAAGCGAAAAGTTCATCAAAAGAACAGCAGAAAAAAAAGGAAACGAAAAGAAAGTTTGTTTCCCTCCTTCCTTTGTTCTGGGCTGAAACATGTAGAAAAAGCGCTCGAGAAAGTGACAACATGAATATGAAAGACCGCTGTAAACAGTTTTTTATGATCGAACAAAAAAAAATCACAACATTAATAAACATACACTTTGTGTATTGTTTCTAAGGTCTTGGATACTCCGCTGCCTTTTCATAGGCATTCATCTTGTTTTTTCTTTCTGTTCACGTTTCGAAAATTGATTTCGGTTCATCGGAGCAATGGGATACGGGATCCTAACTTGAGAGTATTTGATACTTTGATAAAATCATTGGTAAACTTTGATGATGGTATCGTTTGATGCAAAATATTTATCCAATCATTTCAACGTGTCAAGTTTATTGGGTACCATTTACCATTCACCGTCTACCATCTACTAAAATACGAATCAGTAATCTGAAGAAATCAAAGCCAACGGCGTTCATCGGGAGATTTGATTTGAAATCAGTGGCAAATCTGCACCGGAATCGACACACACACGCTTAAATTAAACAGAAAAAAAAATACAATCTCAAAAGGATGAGACAAGCAAATTGAACGAATGGCAAAAAGTCAGGCGAAAGTTCAATGTTGTTAGACATTCCAATTCACATGCTCACATACGCGTTCCCTTACACACATAATTTGTGGCGGAGTGTTAAATTGGAAAACAAAGCAAAAAAAGAGAAGAAGAAAAAATTGAAAAAGTTTTTCATCAAGTTTGGTCATGTTTGTTTCACTTAAATGACTATACAGTTTACCCAATGACAAAATCACATGAAATAACGGCAAAGATTAAACATTTTTCAGCAATGGAATTTATATATATAATATATAAGGCGATATGTTCCTCTTCCGAAAAGTTTCTCATTTGTCAAACTTAAATATAAACACATTCCAAAGTGACCAGAAAAAGCTGTACTAAATTCAACTTGGTCAATAAAAGTGATTCATATTGTATTGAATTTTGCCGGAAATGTGTTCAATGGTCAACCATTTAGTAACATTTTGCAAAATGCACATTGTATGTGTACACAAATGATTGTGCTTACTGTGATTGTGAGTGGACACAATGCACAAGAAAATTAAATGTGTTACATGCACACAATCGAGCACTTAGCATTTAACAGTGATTACAGAGCAGAAGAACAAAACGTAAAATCGAAACAAAGTTCTAGAAATCAACCCCAACGAATAAAATAGGATTTGGAAAACCTGAAAAATTAAATTAAACTTTTGACGAAAATTAAGCTACAGTTAAATGTTTCGTTATTTCGTATATGTTGCTTTTAATTATTTATTTCTATTTGCATATGGTAAACTGCACACAGCACACTACACTGAATCCCATCCATATTCATGTCAAGCACATATAAATGCTGTTACATTTTCCATGCCAGTACTCACGGAAAACTGGAAACTTAGTGACTTTCATTGAATCTAACGAAGCAGTGGATTTCGTCATTTTTGCATTCAAATGAAGGCATATGAAGGCCACTGACCGACAATTGGCTAAAATAACATAATGACCAATGTACAATGTACATTCAATGTAGCCACACTAAAGTAGAAACATCGGACAGAGTAAAAGGTACAATGTAAAGTGTGGTCCTAAGCCCAGAGAATCATTTTCCAATAGAACGCTAAAGTTCCACATTCGAGATTCGATTTAGGCAGCTGCTATTCTCAACCTAAACAAGGGACCAGTGAATCCAACCAGCAAAGAAGTTTTTAAAATTTTTTTCGTCCGTATGGCATTTGGAATTCGGATACATAAATTATTTTCATGTTATTTTTTTCCTCATCTTTTTTTTTTGCTGAAACTGCGGTTGTGTTCGTAACAAGAGAAATTTCGTCAATGCGGTGGCGTATCATTTGGTCTGTCTATTGGAACATGTTACACACATTTGAACAAGTATTCAAACATTAGCCATTTATTTATTGGCAAATCTCAAACTTTTTCAAATATGAACAGAAATGCAGACGCTGGCTATTGAGTTCTCGTTCCTTTTTTTTTCTTGCTCTTGTGTTGCCCGCAAACGTAACTAAAAACTTCAAGCTGGTTTCATAAATGTGAAAATATTTATCGCTAGAAGGCCTAATTGGATGGCCAAAACATTTATGATAAAATTATGAGTAAAGCCGAAATAATGAATAGACTAACAAGAGACTTTGACAAAACAAAATGATAAAACATCGATTTATTTACTACAAAATGGAATCGTATATCTTCCTCTAAATTTCAAGAAAAACATACAACTGAACAGCACAGAAAATTTAGATCCAAAAAAGAAAGAACGTTGAATATAACTTACTGAAATATTTATTTGAGCTGGGAGTTGGGTGGTGGTGGTGGTCAAAAATTCAGACGAATGGCACTAGACAGGAGGCTTGTTAAAAATTGAACGAAAAGAAGAATCGGTCTCGATTAAATGGCTTGAACAAGTTGAACTTATATACTACAACAATATATGGATTATGGATTGCATGTTTTTCACGAAAACATTTATACGGCATTCAGATATCATTCAGTCGGCTGCAATGAACGTAGCGAAGAGCAAAAAGATGGAAAGAAGCCGAAATGAATTATCAAAAAATAGTGAACAATTTGATAAACCCATGGGCAAAGTTATGGGTTTGTTTTTCTCAGTCAGTGAAACTCATTCGCCACGCCAACGGATATCATTTTGTGCGATGGTTGAAATTAAATCCAATAAACGCCACCGCAAATGGCTATGTGCCTGAACAAAGTCTGTTCTATCTGAACAAAGTTGCACCACCAACCACACTGTTCAATTTCAAAATACAAAATCAATGCATTTTTTTTTCATTTTTCGCTCAACTTAATATTTCAATTAGCGATTTCGATTGATTCAGGCATTTTATTGGAAATTTAATTTGCGGAAAAAATTTAATAAATTTTTTCTGTGGGAAAAACAATTTGACCACCCACTCAACGAACAATAAATAAATGCATATCTTTCATCTAATATTCGGCCCTCGGTGACAAAATCAAATAATGAAAATCATTTATACAAAATAATAATATTTTGACAAAACAGATTGTAAATCATTGATAACATTTGACACAAACTATAATTATATCTGATGTTATTCTGGTTATATTGTAGTCGCCGATGGACTATTTATTTCAAATTTCAAATGTTTCATGATCATCGTGGCACATCGAAATCGCTGTTTCACGGTACCTAATTCACATTTCACGCTTCGTTCTAAATGTTTTTGTGTATTTATATATTTCAATGTTTCACACAGAAACTCACATAGGCGCAATTGTCCAAGAATATTATAATCGAAGAAATCGACTAACCATTTATTAACACAAAAATCAAAACCAAGACCGAGACCAGTTCCAAGTTTTGTAACATTAATTATGCGAGTAGACATCTAGTAATTGTAACTACCTATAGAGACTAAAGACATACATGCACCGTCGCCCAAATCAAAATAATTTTATCGTTTTCATTTCAGATTTATTGTTTCGTTTGATTTGATTGATTACATAGGAGGTGTCGGTAGGCATTCTCGAATGAATGCTTCTCTGATGCAAATACACAAACACAAAATCATTTGCTCATTTTGGCCCATTTTCAATGACATTTTGTGCTGGAAAATTTGTTTGCGAAAGAGAAGATCAACACTGAAACATGAAACTGGCTCAATCGATCTACTGGGCTTTTCTAACGATTTTGAATATTTTGAGGTTTGAGAGAATTGACCCCTCAAACTGGAAACAAAATCTTTTCTGAAAATGATTTATCATTAAAAGGCTTGGGGAATAATCATAAATGAAATGTTTGCCAGTTTTCATTTGACTATAAATGATAGAAAGACATTTCGATTGGATTTCATTCGGGACCGGTTTTAGTCTTTTGTCTATTTTGATGAATTTTTCGAATATATTATTTATTGGTGGCGTAAGCTACCTTCGTTCACGGGCAACGAGATGAAATTGAGCTTGACAGTTTTAATTGTTGTTTGAACAGATATGTATTTTTGCCCGATTGAACATTCCGAAGAAAAATAGATCCAAAAACGGAATAGGGAAGGAATATTTGGCATTTGCAAACGTTCGATATCGATTCCATTAAAAAGAATTTCTGTTGAATGTGCCGAAGAATGAAGCTTTCATCTAGATGAATGTGAATATAGTCACATTACGTACAAGAGCTCAAATATCACGTTGGAACTAAAATTTAATTAGCTTTATTGGAGGGCTTTTCGCCATATGCTCGGATTAAAACCAATTGATTCACATTAGAGGTATAGCCAAACGTAAACGATATGGGATAAAGAGATTTATTGCGGTTTGAAATTTTAGTATCCAGTACCCAGATTGCCGTTTTCATTAGTCGAAATTAGGTTGCTCCACTTTTTGGTAATGAGCGAGGCTTCATGGAAAATACAACGAGATTTGATATAAAGAATTCAAAGGCTCTTTAACCAGATGGCAAATTCAATGATCGATAGAATCGATGGCAATGTGGACGATAGCCTTGTTACAGTTTCAAACTCTTTTCTCAACACCATCGGAATGTTATTGATTGAAAATGAATGCTTTCGTGATGAAAATTTGGCTCAAATTCAACTATTGAACTGCTCAGTACCGTATGATGGTTTTCTTCTCTATTGTTTTGTGTATTGGCTCTTTTTGCCCTTAACTTACTCTGACTTTAATCAAACTCAACAAAAAAAACACAAGGAAGAAACAAAGCAGAGCTGAAATGACAACAAATATCAAAAGATAATAATTATGAAAGTACTGCGACTGATATGTGATTTCATATCTTTATACACTCGTATTATAACATAATGTGTATGAGCAATAAATGGATTTCTATTGACTTCTTGGCAACCATTCACATCTATGAATGACGATATGATCTTTCATTGCTATTTTCGGCGAATTCATTTCAGCCGCAATGGTCAAAACGCATAATCGCTTTCGAATCTATCGTATTCATGAAGAACAGAAGGGAAAAAACAAATCCAAAATTCGGAACCATCATGATAAATTTACATGTGAAAATATGCATGAGCTGAATTCATCCGAAAACTTCCAATGAAATAAAATGAAAACTTTATGTGTGGCACATATCTACTGCAATCAGTCCATTTAATTGCATGTTCGTTCAATCGGTCTGCTTTCAGCGCTTCAGACTTTTTTCATTTTAATGTTTGTATGCGATGCTGTATAGTATTTGACCCGAAACTATGGCCAATTTGTAATTTCGATAATAGGCGCACATTCAATGAAGTACTGCGACTGTATATTGTACACAGTACATACACACATACACACTTGCAACTCCTATCTCCAATCCAATACCAATGAAATAAAATGAAAACTTTATGTGTGGCACATATCTACTGCAATCAGTCCATTTAATTGCATGTTCGTTCAATCGGTCTGCTTTCAGCGCTTCAGACTTTTTTCATTTTAATGTTTGTATGCGATGCTGTATAGTATTTGACCCGAAACTATGGCCAATTTGTAATTTCGATAATAGGCGCACATTCAATGAAGTACTGCGACTGTATATTGTACACAGTACATACACACATACACACTTGCAACTCCTATCTCCAATCCAATATCCAATGAAACCGTTAACGCTAATTCTCTTCCTTCTCCACTTCCTTCTCGCGCTCATCCATTTTCATTTGTTTTACGATCTATGTTTGTACATTTGACCAACGGTCTATTGCGGCAAATCTGTTTTTTTTTGGTTCATTCTATTCGTCGTATATCTCTTACATTCATTTCATTTCATTTTGGTTCATTTTCTTTGGCATATTTGTTCCTTTGTATTTTGGATTCAATTTTATAGTGGATATTGTTTGGCCAGTCGCATTCATTACAACAACTGAACACTAAAAAGTCTATTATATATATGTAATATGACAAAATTCGCAGTATCAATTCAATGATTTTGAATGGAATTGTTCGTTGTTTTATCTGCAGTTCCGGATAATCCGATTTGCTAAATTATTCGAGAGTTTTAGCATTTTATTTTCCATTGAAATCATTTTGCACACATCTTTTGAAATGACGCCGACCAAAATGCTCAAATTACAATCACCACCATCGACTTTTCATTCGAATTTTCAAGCACTACGTAATCATGTAATATCATCTTTCGCTGACATTATGTTCGCTTTGGTTTGATTGTCGTCGTTTTACTATTGTTTTACTTTTATCGCTGCATATCTGCTTCAGTTGTTTGACATAAAAAAAAAATCGCAGTCGCTGAATCCCATTCGTCTTTTTCTGTGTGTGCCCATTTTCATTACATCTATTATTTTATGGCTTTTTTGTTGGGTACATCGCCGATTCCCTCGCTATGGATTATACGAAGATATAGAAAACTTCAAGGCTAAAATGGCCATATGTAAATAAATACAATGTCAATTTTGTTGGCGTCCGAAAATTCGATTTGCCGATATTAAAAACTTTGAAAATCGCTGCGCTTTTTTGATATCCCGTTGCGTCGTTAGCTTTGATTATTTAGTTGATTGTTGTCTAATTCAGTTGAAAAATGAAATGGCCAATCAGTTTTCGATCGCACCCCAGAATGAGTGGGACTGAGGCAACGGCCCAACATACATATGGTGTGGCAGCAAACTGATAATAAAAGAATATCCAAAGTGTTCAATATCGCGAATCATGTAGGCAGTAGAAAGCAATAAAATGGAACAATTTGTACACTGCGAAATTGCTTTGGATGAATTTCGATGATCCACAATTCACTAGCACTTCCTTTAAATCCACCCATTCAACTGTCCGTTTTTTTTGTTGCTATGTTTGTATTATCGCTGATTCATCTACTGTTCGGATATACATATTATTTTATTTTCGAAGTTAATAGTTACAAAAAAAAAAAACATCCTGCTCATGGTCGAGCCTGAAATAAATATTTAAAAATGCAAACCCAATAGAAATTTTTTAAAGCGTAAAATCTTTCTTATGGAATTGGTCGTAAAATTTATGGCGATTTTTATTTTGCTTTATCTCCATTCATGAGCTTCACTTTCAAAAATTTTTATTTTCAGTCATTAAACAATATACAGATCATAAATGTACGAAATTTCGTTTATTTTTGCTAACGTACGTTGGCCTTGTTCCCAATAGATTTTCATGCGATTTTTTGAATTTAAAGTGGCATTGCTATCATTTTGACCGCGAAATCGGTTTCATTTCAATTCGTACTTTTATCGCTTATGGATAATTGTAGCAGATATAGTAAATGATTGTGACTTTAAATAACGTAACGTTCCGTTCAAAGGATAAATAGCACCACAATACCATTGGAGGCATGTTCTGCAATGCTGGTTTTTATTGCACCAAATGTTATTAACACAAAATATCCTAATATTTATTGATTGTGACTTTAAATAACGTAACGTTCCGTTCAAAGGATAAATAGCACCACAATACCATTGGAGGCATGTTCTGCAATGCTGGTTTTTATTGCACCAAATGTTATTAACACAAAATATCCTAATATTTATTTTCTATGTGCGTCTGGGTGTGTGTGTGTGTGTGTGTCTGCGAGTGTGTCAGGATCCGTAATGCTGATGAATTTCGGGCAAATTCCCACGTAATCCTCCCATTGTTACTATAAAAAACTTCAAGTCTCAATGCGTCTAGGAAATTTTTTATGTAAAACAAGAATTCAAATAGCCTCGAGAAAAGCATCCAAAGCTTTAATAAGAAGCCGAGAAATATTTTTCCCTTTTTTTCTGCTGTTGTTGAATAATGTTGCTAAACATTTGTTGTTTACTTAGATGATAAACGAGCAAAAATATATTTACAATTTATAACAATACAAATTCACTTTTGACGCGCCATTACAACCAAATATAAAACATAATATAAATTCCAAAAATTATTCAATTCATTTATTTTTCTGATAAATAACACGAAATTTATATTAATTTTTACATTTTTTTTTCTTCAATTCTTTTGCAGGTACGTACTATTCGAATCAATATATTATTTGAGCGACCACGAGCAAAAGGATACCGAAAGTGTTTGCAACACTTGTGTCAAATGCTCGAAACGCTGCATGAGAACGCCATAACAAATAACCAACTAGTTTGGAACGACGAAACGAAGCAAAAAAGACTAACAGCCATCGAACACAACTTGAAAAAGAAGCGGAAACTAAAATGAAATATATGGCTATTTTGTATGGTAATATTTATAAATATTTATTGTGATGCTGGGCTGGTATGTACATTCGGCTGAGAATAATGGACAAAGGCACGCGATAAGCCAAAATATTGAATAGTCGTGTGTAACACTTGTAGCTTTTCGAAATTCACTAGCAAAATTTCAAAAAAAAAAAAAATAAAATAAAAGAATCAGTTCTGTGCATGACATTGGCATTTTGCATGAAATAACGAAAAACCATTGCCATAAATGATTCACATAAACCGCCGCTGTCCTTTTCTACAATCTACATTGTTCATCGCGGAGGAAAAAAAAAGAAGATAAATGCGATAGGCATATGGTGAATGGTGAACATAAATGATTTACAAGTTAATAATTTTGCATTTTACACATTAAGTGCAATACGCGACTTATGAATTTCGATCGTTCCAAAAGCACAAATTGAGAGCGGACACGCTCCAAATTCTAATAATGAAAGGTGAAAGGAGAAAGAGAAAGGCAATATTATTCTTCGCCTCATCGATGTTCATAAAATATTACTATTTTTTGTTATGCTGTAAGCTTAAAATTGCACATGATCGCCGATGCTCGAACACTCAAACTGTACACGTGTACATTGTACATCGTGTATCAGTATTCAGTGTATGGTATTTTAGCCGGACAAATAGATTGTCGTGGTAATCCATTGTATATTTAAACCACTGAAACATTATTTTTGAATAGTCTACCATATTTATAGGTGGCTGTTTGGTGCTCAATGAATTGCACATTTATAAATCTCTATTATACAATGGCCAGAAACACTTTAGATGCACCCACACGAAATGCATTGCGGACTAAGAGTGCATTTGATATTCAAATGCCGATGTAAATCCAAAATAGAAGAAAAAGAACGAATGCTCTTCACTTCAAACCCTTTCTGGCCGCCTGTGTACTGTTTAAGCAGTGTAATAATTCGCAATAAAATCTACAATTCGGATAATATTCAAAGCGCTTCAACTACATAATTTAAAGCATTAGATGAATGGCAAACACATGGAAAAATAATTCTTTTTAGAAAAAAAAAAAAAAAGAAAGCTCATCAGTTTGATGTGTTTATATGCGGTTTATATGATTATCCAATGTGGCTTCGGTCATTTAACATTTTGGGCAGTGGTCATTTTACCACATTATTTTATATGTTAAAATTATCGAATTGTTTAACACAAACCGAACATTTATCTTATTTCATTTGAACATTTGTGAAATGGTGACGGGCCTTACTAGCAAATTTATAAATCAGAAATCAAGCCATTCATCGGTGTTCATTTCGGTCATTTATCAATTGAACAAAATTCAAAAACATTTTTTTTTGT
>GL502458.1:13871-33016 GCA_000149185.1 Mayetiola destructor
GATTCCTATACTTTTCCAGTACATTTTGTACGGAAAAGAATAAAATGTAATACCTATTATAATATTATTACTATCTTTCAAACAATTGATACTAACAAAAGACTCAAAATTGAGCATTGAACTAAAATATAATTATTATGGTTTCGGATTTTTTTTTAGACGAAACATATACTCGACTTTGACGTGGTTCAAAAGAAAATTATTATATGGACCATCAGAATGTCCAGATGGAATAATGAACCTGGCATAAAAACATATATCTTCTATATATATAAAAATTAAACGAAAAAAGTGTTCGTATGTCGCCACTAACTGACCAAACGCGTGAACGGATTTTATGAAACATATACACACAACACTCCTTTGTATATGTAGATGGTTTTTGCGAAGTTTGGTGCAAATCAGAATACAACTACAAGAGATTGATTTTGGAGGTGTATTGAATGTATCCTATTGTATTATGTATAGTACCCTATTGTATGTATAGACTATACACTACATAGCCAAGTGCGACTATATTGTTTCATGCTCACAACATGACGCCATGTTTAATTTGCTTTGTTCTTATAAATTTCAAGCGGCGATACAATCAACAAGTGTGTTTCTTTGATCAGCAAAAATAAATTATTTTCCCACGTTTTTCGTGAATATGGTGCGTTTCAAAAATTTTAGTGCAAATTAAATACATTTTTCGAGGAATAAAAGAAATTCGAAAAAAAAGAAACTTGAATAAAAAAAGGAATTCGAAAAAGAAATATAAAATCAGTGAATTTAATCCGTGAACCATAACCAAATTTTTTGGTGCATATTACATCCAAATAAAGGCAGTTGTTTCTTATTATAATGAAACTGTAATAATTTGTAATTGTTTTTTCACACTTAAAAACTAAACTTAAACCAGTTTATACTTAATAGTATTTATATGTTTTCATTAATATTTATGTGGTTTCATTTTACTAATGTATTTATATGTTTTCATTAGAGTTTGATTCAAAAATGCCTAGGAGGGCGAGAGCTAATATTGGTCGTCGGACGCAAAGAACACAAAATAAACGTAATGAAAGAAGAAATCAAACTGAAGAGCAACGTGAAAATCGTGATGAATTAAATCGACAACAGACTTCCAGATCGCGATCGCGATCGCGTTCACGTCAATCAGCTCAGGAACGTGCTGAACATAATGAACAAGAAAGATTGAGAATGCAAGCAAATCGTCAAAGAGAAAGACACGCTGCACAAGACAATGTCAATGTTGCTTTGGACGGTGCTGGATTTCGGTATAACAATTCCATTGATTTTAGTTTGCATAAATTTGTGGTTATTGGCGAAATGGACAAAGTATGTCAATATTGTAATGCGATCAAATTTGCGACTGAAACACCTGGAATGTGTTGCGCATCTGGGAAAGTTCGATTACCAGAATTACAATATCCACCAGAACCATTAGCCTCAATGCTTTCTGGCACAACACGTGAATCAAAACATTTTTTGGATAACATTCAAATGTACAATTCATGCTTCCAAATGACTTCTTTTGGAGCAACGAATGTAATAAGGGATAACTTTATGCCGACATTCAAGGTAATTTCGACATCAGGCATTTCAAATGAAACCATAGAAAGAAACAGCCAAATTTGGGAGATTTTCATAAGCCCCGATCGTTTGTCAAAATATTTTGCCTCTACATTACAGATACAAGGACAAATTTACCATAAAATTGGTTCATTGCTGCCATTCCCAGATGCTAATCATCAATTTTTACAAATTTATTTCCTTGGAAATACCGAAGATGAAGTCCAGACCCGTTGTGCATTTTTTACAAATGCCAAAAGAATGATAATTCAAGAATTGCAAACACTATTTCATGAACATAATGAATTGATTACTACGTTTAAGACAGCATTAGATCAAATGCAATCTGATGATCATAAAGTGGTGATCCGAGCTGACAGAAGACCGATTGGTGAACATGAACGAAGATTTAACGCACCTACTAATAATGAGGTCGCGATTGTTATTGTTGGCGACGAGTTTGAATCGCGTGACATTGTATTGCGTCGACGAAATAATCAATTACAACGTGTGTGCGAAACGCACCGTTCCTATGATGCCCTGCAATATCCCGTTTTATTTTGTCGAGGCGAAGATGGATACTCTATCAATATGAAAATGGTAGACCCGGCAAATCCTGGTGAGTCATTATTCTGCGTTCCATATCAAATTAATGATGATTTTCAATATCTTTAGTGAAGCATCTTTTATTATTGCATTTGTTTACAAATAAAAACGTCAGCGCCATGAATTATTACGCATATAGACTCATGATACGACAAAATCAAGAAAATCACATTTTGAAATGCAAAAAACTATTTCATCAGTATGTCGTAGATATGTATGCAAAAATAGAATCAGAACGTTTGAACTTTATTCGATTTAATCAAAGGAAGTTGCGGTCAGAAGAATATATACATTTGAGAGATGCGATTAATAATGACGGAAATGTTACTGATCTAGGACAAATGGTTATTTTACCGGCAACCTACACAGGAAGTCCCCGTCACATGCAACAGTATGCTCAGGATGCCATGTGTTATGTTCGTTGTTATGGTCGTCCTGATTTGTTCATAACCTTCACATGTAACCCACAATGGGAAGAAATCAAGAAATATTTGCAACCCGGACAATTTACTACTGATCGACATGACATAACTGCTAGAGTATTTCGACAAAAGCTCAAGTCCTTTATGGATTTTATTCTCAAACAAAAAGTTTATGGGGAAGTCCGATGTTGGATGTACTCGGTGGAATGGCAAAAAAGAGGCTTGCCACATGCATATGTATTGACATGGTTAATCGATAAAATAACAAGCGATCAAATAGATGATGTGATTTCAGCAGAGATTCCAGACCAAACAACCGATCCGGATTTATTTGATGTAGTCACAAAAAATATGATACATGGGCCGTGTGGAGCAATAAATGTAAATTCACCATGCATGCGTGATGGAAAATGTACGAAACGGTACCCCAGAGCACTGATATCAGAAACAATTGCCGGAAATGATGGCTACCCATTATATCGTCGACGTTCAACACAAGATGATGGCAGATCAGTAACTCTACGAGTGAATCATGACGATATGGAAATTGATAATAGATGGGTAGTACCCTATTCGCCAATACTATCAAAAGCATACAAAGCTCATATCAATGTCGAGTATTGTCATTCGGTCAAATCGATTAAATACATATGCAAGTATGTAAATAAAGGCAGTGACATGGCTGTTTTTGGAGTTGCAGAAAACAGATATGATGAAATCACCCAATATCAATTGGGGAGGTATATTAGTAGTAACGAAGCACTTTGGCGAATTTTGTCTTTCCCGATTCATGATCGTAATCCAGCTGTTATTCATTTAGCAGTTCACTTGGAAAATGGACAGCGTGTGTATTTCACTGTCGATAATGCACAGCAGATTGCAGAGCGACCGCCATCAACTACATTACTATCGTTTTTTAAACTATGTGAAACTGATCAATTTGCTCAAACACTGATATATCCCCAAGTACCAACATATTACACCTGGAATGCAAATTCGAAGCAATGGGATAGACGAAAGAGAGGAGAACCCGTTGAAGGTTATCCTGGTGTTTTTGCAACTGATGCCATAGGACGACTTTATACAGTACATCCCAGTCATGCTGAATGTTTTTATTTGCGTCTGTTGTTGATTCATGTTCGTGGCCCAACATCGTTTTTGAGTTTGAAAACAGTTAATGGGCATCTGTGTCATACTTTTCGTCAAGCATGTGAGGAATTGAATTTACTTGAAAATGATAATCATTGGGATGCCACACTTATGGATGCATCCGCTACAGGCACACCGCATCAAATACGAACATTATTTACAATTATTATCGCAACATGTTTTCCGTCTAATCCGTTACAATTGTGGCAAAGTTATCGTGACTATATGACCGAAGATATATTGCATAGAATGCGTGGTATTCATGGAAATCAGGAATTAATTATTACGCTGGAAATGTATAATGAGGCATTGGTTATCATTGAAGATATGTGTTTAGCAATCGTAAATAAAGCATTGCCACAATTAGGTTTACCAGCTCCTAATCGACCAATGCATGACGCATTTAATCAAGAAATGCAACGTGAACAACAGTGTTTATTCAAGATGGAAAAAAATCATCTAGATGAAGATGAGATATTTCGAATATTATTTTGTTCAGATAAGATAGAAGATAAGATGATATCTGAAAAAATAAAAAAAGATAAGATATTTCCAGATATATCTTGAAAAATCTTTAGATGAAATCGAGATATGTAGGTATATATTATATTTTTCAACGGAAATTTTCGTACGTACTTAAAGAAATTAAGAAAAAGACAATTCGAACGAACTGCTTTTCGAAATGTCATTATTGTCTATGCTGTATATACGAATTCAATATGGCGTCATCCAATTCACACTTGTTGCTGAAAACGAATCACGGACACATTCAGTGAAAGCATTTTTGCGATAAATATTAATAATTTTCAAGAACAAGTTTTCTATTTGATTGAAAAATCAAAATCACGTATTTTTATAACAGCATTGACAGCTTATTGGAAGAAAGCATTTTCGAAAAGCATTTCATGTTTTAAGTACTTCGAACGAAAATATCATTAAGTAAATCGAAAAATCGATTATAATTTGAAAATTTTCTTCATATCATCTGAAAAATCTGAGATAAGATGACGAAAAAAATAATCTTATCTAGATGAAGATACATTTTTGGAAATGAAAAAAAAAATATCTAGATAAGATACAAGATTATTTTTTTCGTCATCTTATCTCATCTTATCTGAAGATATCTACGAAAAAATAATCTTGAATAAACACTGGTGAACAACAATACGATTTAAGTGAACTGAATACATTTATAAATTTAAATCGGCCGAAATTGAATCGACAACAAAAATATACATATGATACCATCATGCAAGCTGTTCAAAACGGAAACGGAGGAATTTATTTTTTGGATGCGCCAGGAGGAACCGGAAAAACGTTTTTGGTTTCTTTGCTTTTAGCGACTATAAGATCACAGAAAAACGTAGCATTAGCACTTGCATCGTCTGGAATAGCCGCTACGTTATTGGATGGTGGTCGAACAGCCCACTCCGCACTTAAATTACCATTGAATATTCAAAACAATGAAAATCCTACGTGTAACATTTCAAAGAATTCTGGTATGGGAAGAGTATTGCAACAATGCAAATTAATAGTGTGGGATGAATGTACAATGGCACATCATAAGTCGGTAGAAGCGTTGGACAGAACTTTGCAAGATTTACGTAGTAATGACGAAATATTTGGTGGCGCTTTGATATTATTGGCTGGTGACTTCCGTCAAACGTTGCCTGTGATTCCCCGTTCAACTGCAGCAGATGAATTAAAGGCATGTTTAAAATCATCCCGTTTATGGAGACATGTTCAGACACTCACTTTAACTACAAATGTGAGAGTTCAATTGCAAAATGATCCATCAGCTGCCGAATTCTCAAATCAACTATTGGCTATAGGAAACGGACAAATTCGTATTGATGTGGCGACTGGCTTAATCAATTTGCCGAACAATTTTTGTAACTACGCACAAACAAAACAAGAATTGATTTCAAGTGTTTTTCCAAATATTGCGCAAAATTATCGAAATCATAATTGGTTAGCTGAAAGAGCGATACTAGCTGCAAAAAATAAGGACGTTGGCCAATTGAATGCAGATATTTTGAAGGACGTGCCTGGTGAGATAGTAACATATCTATCAATGGATACGGTCATGAATCAGGATGACGCTGTGAATTATCCGACCGAGTTTTTGAATTCTTTGGATTTACCTGGACTACCGCCTCATCGCTTGCAAGTCAAAGTTGGTGCACCCATTATTTTGCTTCGAAATATTAATCAGCCTCGATTGTGCAACGGCACAAGATTAGCAGTCAAAAAGACCATGAATAATATTATTGAAGCAACAATTTTAAATGGAAAATTTAAGGGTGAAGATGTATTGATTCCGCGTATTCCTCTGATCCCATCAGATTTATCATTTGACTTCAAAAGATTGCAATTTCCCATTCGACTTGCGTTTGCCATTACAATAAATAAGGCGCAGGGCCAATCATTACAATTATGCGGAATTAACTTGGAATATCCTTGCTTTTCCCACGGTCAACTATACGTATCATGTTCACGTGTAGGAAAGCCATCAGCTCTGTTTATTTATACCACAACTCAGGGCAAAACTAAAAATGTAGTTTACGAAAGGGCTCTGCGATAGATGTGTTAAAATTAAATGTTACAAAACGAATGAATACAAAACCTAGAGTATTAACGACAAAGGTGTTTTATTTCTTATCGTAATTTGCCTAGCGAAGCAGGCAGTGGGCCCGCTAGTCTATTATAATCAGCTTGTGGTTTGCCTAGGGGCATACACAGGAAATTACAATTTTAGAAAATTATAAAACCTATAAATTAACTTTCTACATAGGGGATGTCAAATCATTTAAATTATGAAAAAGTATCTTATAAGTGACTTGTCGAATGTCCTTTAAAGAAAAAAAAATCTATGTCTATATCCGCATTCCACATGGAAAAACTATATTTCTATCATTGTTATATCTTATAAACCATGAAAACTATCGAATTACAAAAATGTCTTATCTTATAAGAAACTTATTACTTGTTCTTTAAAGAAAAACGGAACGAAATTCTTTTCTGAATTCCACATAGCACGATTCAGTTTAATCAAATTTTAAATTTTTCCTATATCGATATCCGAATTTTACATGGGAAAACAATATTTCTATTATTATTATATCCAAAAATTGTAAAACTAACAAATTATAAAATGCCTTATAAGAGACTCGTCAATTGTCCTTTAAAGAAGAAGAGAGTGAAACTCAGATTCGAATTTCAAATTCGTTATTAATGACTGTTAGGAAATGAAGTGAAAATATTGTAAACATAGAAAACACAATTCGATTTGTGTCGAAATGTCAATGGTTTTGAACGCATTCATCACATCTGCAATGGCAGTACTAAAAATAAACCACTGTAAGATGTGATGAAATGCGCTTCAGTTTAAGACGAGCGACAGACTCAACAACAACCAAACACACAATAAAATTATAATTATTCAAATACAAATGATGAATGTTTTTCTTCTGTCCAAATTAAAAAATATTCATACATTTTGGTAGCAGAACGTAATTTGAGCGGATTTAATTGAATTTTGAGTGGAAATCGGTTTATTTGGTTGATTAAAAAAGAGAAAAGAATCGAACCGGCAAAATAGTGCTAGTGCATCGCATTTTTTTTCGGAACGAGTGAACTTGGATTACTTTTCGAAATTTTCGGGTGAGCAAAGAGAATTGTGCTGTGAACCGAAAAATCAAATTCAAACAAATCAAAATAGTGCTGATTTTCAGAAATCATTTCTGAAAAGACAATAAAACCTCGAAACAATTTCGAGCAGGATTTTGGGATTTTAAGAGCGAAAAGTGACATTTATTCATTGCATTCATCATGTCGTCAAGTGCAGCTCGTCGCGCGGATTACAAAGAAAAAATTATGCAAATGCATCGTTTGGTGGGTTCGCAATTACTTTTGAACAATATGAATCGAGCACAGCTGCAACAAAAAAGGGATTTGCTCGAGATTTTGATGGATCAATTCAAACGAGAAAATGATAATCTGTTTCAAATGTTGTCGGTTGATGAAAAGATAAAATTGGCGATCAGTGAAAAAGAAATGGATGCTATTTACACATTCATTCGTCGAGCTCTCCATAAGCAAATGGAAAAATTGGGTTGACGGGCCGATGAAAATGTGGTTTCTCGCATACAACGAGTGTCGATTCGTCCACCAGGTGTTTTGCAGCCTTAGAGTGTGTTCTATGTTGACAATGTTAAATTTCTGGATCAAATGTCACATCGTTTTAAGTAGCGCCATCTACTCGGTATAGAATGCAACTTGGGCAGCTATCGGTAACCCAAACAGACTTTGACATTCAGGTGACTGAGTCATGTATCTGAATTTCGAAGATTATTCAGAAGTGCGCGCATTCATATTCATGATGAGGGCGCTACCAGTTACATGAATGAACGGAATATTTCAGCCGTCACACTCCGAGGCTGGTGTTTTTGGTCCAAACCGTTGAATGAGCGGAAAAGTGTTGTGAATCGAATCGAACCAATTGCTGGTCCATCTCGAAAGCAATATCAAGGACCAATTCGGGTTGGACGTTTGAAATCAACCGTTCGTCAGGTTGGTGCAAACGATTTACGATTAAAATTAAATCGTGTGCGGAACGGTGGTTATGGTGATTTACGGTCACAATTGAACGATGAGCGGAAAAAAGTGGTGGGTTCAATAAATCCAAATGTGTCATGTTTTAATTGCGGTGGCGATCACCCGATTCACAAGTGTCCTCAGTTTATAAACATGAAAATTACTGCAACAATGGATCGATTCAATTTGCTGGGACTATGCAACAATTGCTTGAGTATGTACACGGGAAAAGGTCATATGTGCAAACATAAAAATTGTCATCGATGCGGAGACAAAGTGTTCCACAACAGTTTAATTTGCCCTCGTAATCCGGCAAATCGTCATCGATTGTGAACATTTTTTGCAATCTAAGTATACACATCCACACACATATACATTTTCAACCATCAAACCATTAGAGCGGGTCACATGAGCTAATGAAACATTTTTCAAGCAGAATAATCATAGCAACCATGGAATCGAAAATAATTTTAAGCTGTTCATTAAAATAAAATCGATAGTCAGTCGAGTACTAGCAGTTGATCAAGACCAAAAGTGTATTACTTTGTATAGAGCTGTCAAAACAGCGCTAACACGATACGGGCGGGAAATCTGTCAAATAATATTTGTCATCACGAATGTTGATTATTTCAAAATTGTATTCAAATCAGTTGAAAGCAAAGAATTTTCTAAGCATGGAAACGAAACTCAAAAGATATTGTGATATAAACACATGCATCAACAAAAATGGCACGAAGAGTAGAGAATTTGACTTTTTCCGGTAAAATATAGAAAAATAATCTAGTTTTCAGAATCAAGAAAACAATACGTATATTTATTGTTCGCTTTCAGAGTGTCTCAGAAAGATATCGAAAGAAAAAAAAATGGATTGCAGTGATCGAAAAACATCAATCCATTGATGAAAATAAAAAATCTCTTTCGATTTGTAGCCTTCATTTTTTAAAAAACGATTTCAGCAGTGCTGGTTGTTTGAAAAAAGACCGTCTTCCAACAATTTTTGAGATGTAAGTCCGAAATTGTCAATCGTTTATATATATTTTTCTTATTCGCGTTTGGAGAAATCGGAGAAATCATTTTTTTTTATTATTATTCCTGCCCTGCAGACCACGTGTTGATGATGAAAGCGAAAATATTTCGAAACATTGCTCAAATGAACAATCAAAAATGCCTAACTCAGCATTACAAACGTAAGAATTTGCTGGTGAAATTGGTGAAACCGGTGAAATCGGTGAAATCGTAGAAATCCATAAATTGATATTGATATTATATTGCAGAACAATCAATGATGTAAACACGAATAACTCGATCGAATATTTGGAACGGAAAAATATGTAATAGTTACCATGCATTCATATTTAAATTCTTGAATCATTTAATCCTTTTACTTTGAACAGCGAGTTACAGAAGGAATTGTTTGAAAGAGAAAGAGCACTTTACAAAGCCAACGATCAAATAATGCAACTGAAATATAAATTAGATGAAAAAATGAAGAAATACACATTAGTATATCATCAATATTATTATTATAAGAAGGAATATGAGAAGCTGAAGTCCGAAACAGATTCAAGTCAAAATGTAATATATTATGGTAACATTTTTCAGCTATTTTCACTGATTTTGTTTCGAACAAATCTTTCAGAATGATGTTGAACAAATCGTCAAGTGTTTAACTGGCGAATCTCGTTTAAAATATTCAAAAGCTGTGAGACGATTCGCGTTGACCATTGATTATTATAGCCCGAAAGTGTATCGATACATTCGGGAAACATTCAACCGAAATCTTCCTCATCCAAGTACGCTCAAAAAATATTACGTCAATTCTGGGGCTAATGGAGAGCCAGGCATAAGTATTGAGAGCATGGGGAGTCTTCGTTTGATCGTAAATGATTTTCAAATGTCTGGAAAAAGATTCCTATGTGCTTTGACTTTCGATGAGGTATTCATTCGGCCACACGTACAATATATAGATGCACAAAAAAAATTCCAGGGTTTTATTACATATGGCGAGAGAGAGGGAGATGATCTACCTGTGGCTAATGCTGCTATTGTTTTCATGATCAATGGATTGAACAAGCCGATCTCTCTTCCGGTTGCACATCATTTTGTCACTTCATTGAAAAAAGAAGAGAAAGCTAATCTTTTAGAAAATGTGATATCAGCCATTTCGGAAACAGGTGCTGTCATCGTCAATATAACTTGTGATGGCCTAGCAGCAAACCTGGCAATGTTTCAGTTTCTTGGTGCCTCATTTAGCACTGATAATATGCGGCCGTATATTTTGAATTCTGTCACGGGAAATAAGATATACACCATGCTCGATGCCTGTCACATGCTGAAGCTGGCGCGCAACTGCCTAATGAATCGTAGGATTCTCTACGATGGCGAAAATCTAGCTATCAAATGGGAACACTATGAAAGATTAGAAACCATCAGAGGTAGCAAAGGATTCGTCCAACATAAATTAACTAAAAAGCATATTGAGTGTCAACGCAACGAAATGAATGTGAAGTTAGCGGTACAGACTTTGAGTAGATCGGTTGCGAATGCTATGAAATTTTTAATGGAAGCGGAAAAACCTAATTTTCAAGATTGTGCTGGAACCATAAAATTCACACAGCTATTCAATGACTTGTTTGATATACTAAACACTGGATTCGAGGAAAAGCTGGAAAACAACGGTAATAATAAATTCAAAGTTCCGATATGTCCAGAAACTGCCGATTGTGTTTTTCTATTTCTGGACCATGCAGTCGATTTCATCAAATCATTGAAATTGACTGGTGCTAGTATTCTGAAAACTGCATTAAAAACTGGTTTCCTGGGCTTCATCATAGACATAGTAGCTGTTAAATTGATTTATGCTGAATACGTAGAAACTGGTCAACTTGTAGCGCTTCCAACATTCAATCAAAGCCAAGATCCATTAGAATCGTTTTTCGGCCGTGTCAGATCTAAATGTGGCTATAATACCAACCCGACGGTCGAACAGTTCAAATCAGCATACAGGAAAATTCTTATCAACAATGAAATTAAGGCAACTAATTTGTTTGTCATTTAGTGTTTATGTTTTTAGTAGAAACTCACTGAAGATGGATGCATAGCATTCGAAATGTTCATCTGAGTATATCTCAAAAAAGTGTATCAATGTTGAAAATTAAAAACCAAAAATAAATAAATAGTTGAAACTACACGAAAATCTCAATAAATAAACAGAAATTAAGGCATCTGTTTATGCAAACTGTATCGACAATTTAAATATATACTTCGTTTCATCAGCACAACATTCCGATAGCGCTCGAAATGATGAGCAATCAGTTGAACAAGAGCACATTATTGAAATTGAGGAGTTCACTCCAAATGATAATCTTTTCGATGTATATGAAGAAGCTACTATCTGTAAGATAGCGAGCGATATTGAAAAGACTATTCGAAACCAAGCAATTTTTGAATGTAACCTTTGTCTCAACATATTGAATGAAAACGAAAAGGTTTCGATTGAAATATTGGAGAAACAATGTGCTCCATGTGTATCGACCGTTTATTTATGTAAAGTGTCGAAAAAATATTTCAACATCAGTCAAAAAAACATCAGATTCGATTGCACGAATCTAATCGAAACCATCGTCAAAAAAGTAGATTACGATAATGTGTTTAAAAAAAGTGATTTCGGCGACCATGAAGACCACAAGCAATATTTCATTGAGTACATGATTAAAGAATATATACGGATTCAGGCAACATATATCGCTAAACACTTAACATTGAAGGAACACAACAAACTTCAACAAAATTCATTAAATAAAAACAGAGACAATTTGAGAAGTTTATAAATAAAACATAAACCACTTTATTGGGACTGTGTTTATTCATTTCGCTTCAATTCGGTCATGAGATGTATACGAAAAAATGTTCGTTTAATCTGGCCTTTGTCGACATTCTGATCGCATTAGTCTGAAAAAGAATCGAGATAAGTAACTGGAGAAATTGGAGAAATAATTCTTTCAGTTATTATTTTTACTTTGTGGCTCAATTGTTGTTAAAAAAATTGAAAATATTTCGGAAACATGTTTAAATGAACAATCAAGAATGCCTTACTCAGTATCAAAAACCAGTGAATTTGCCGGTGAAATTTGAAACCAATGAAAATATCGCATTTTGTTTAGTCTTCTGATTATTTTCTCATTGATCGAAATAATACAGCGATTTGTTTATTGTGTTGAACATGTTTATTCAGACAGAGATGAATGAATTTTGCCTCGCTGTCATGAACCTGATAAACAAAATGAGTTATCCAATGCTTCCAAAGCATTCTTTCGTGTTATCGTATAATGTCGCATAAGCAATTTGATTTGTTTATTTAGGGCCGCGTTTGAAGACCAAACAAATCGTAAGTATAAAATTCCTTTGAGAAGATGCTGAAAAATTTCAATTTTGAATTCATTCGGTCAATAAGTGACGATCAGTGCAGATCAACAAACCGTTCTTCTCCGTAGTTTTATTGGAAGTGAAAGTTTATCCAAAATGAAGCCAAAGAATAAAAAAAAACACACTAATGTCCAAGAAGTGAAGTGTGAAGTTTGTAGAAAAAAGTTCGGAAGTATATCTTCGAAAAATAGTCTGTAGTGAAACTACAAATAAGAAACCAACTATCCATCAATACGAATTATATAAGAACACATAATTTATTCTCACACTGATTTCTTTAAAATGTTTTACTTAAGAGTACATTAAAAAGACATAAAAAGACCTACAGATCAAAACCTTTGATAAGAAGGCTATAGAACGCTCGATCAATTGATTTCGAATATAATAAAAAAGTCGTAAACATTATTAAGTGGAATCAAAGCACGCTTAAGCATCGAACATGAGTGAACATGATAAACGCATTCACGCACGTGCTTTGATACCTGTGATGAAAGCGAATAAGAGATTAGAATATTCTTGATTTAATTAACACCTATCGATTGATTCAGTGTCCATAGCCGAGTAGAGTCGTAAATGTCAATCATACATTTTATAATATTTTATATAACTTAATTGAGAAAACGCATTACCGGAGAGTCGTAAAACGGACTTTCTCCGATAGAATTGCTTTGTTTACAAAATCGAAAGTAAGTCACAATGCAATTCTTATGGGATTCATGTTCTAACATGAATCTCCTCTCTCCTCTAAGATTCAATGTAATTCACGATTAAGAATTAGTATATAAGGCAGAGCTTCATAAGACCAAATTGCTCATTGTTAAATCAAAGTTTCACCAATAAACAACAAAACCTAAAACTTAAACTGTGTCTATATTAAAAAGTGAAAAGTTCAAAATAATAAAAACCTTAAACCTTTTCCACTCGAGAATACCACTTCAAAATTGGCGACGAGGATGAGATCGGGTCTTAAATTTTTCTAAGTCCGATAAAAAAAGAACTTATAAAATAAAAATCAAAATATAAAACAATTGAATTTTTCTAAGTCCGATAAAAAAAGAACTTATAAAATAAAAATCAAAATATAAAATAATTCAATTTTTCTAAGTCCGCAAAAGAACTTATAATAAAAAGTAAAAATATAAAACACAGTTCAAAAAGATTTAACCCAACATCGAGCCATCAACAACAACAACAACAACAACAACAAAAAAAAACATTGTATCAAAAAGCAACAATATTTTCAAAGACAACAGATAAGAAGCTTTGAAATAGGAACATCGAGGCGAGAACAGCACATATAAATAACTATAACAATAGATAAATTATTTGAAAAAAATCACACCGCACGAACAGAGGAGAAACGAAAAAGAAGACGACAAAGACAAAGAAGCCACACAAAAAAGAAGCCGACAGAAGGAAGAACTGACCCACGTAACATACGGAACGTAGCACTCAAGCAGCATTTAACACGGTGCATTCAACAGATTACCGAAACAACACAAGAAGAGCTACCTGTACATAATAACATCATCATTACACAGATAAACAAAAAAGATTTATTTTCTTTTTACCACAATGAAAAAGGGAACTCTAATGTCAAGTAAGTGCATTTTTTGTTTTATAATGTGTTAAGTTCGTCATGCCAAAAGTAGTACACTCCCCTATTAAAAAATCAGATACTAAACAAAACCCAGAAGACAATCCCAAACCAGAAGAAAGATCAAATCCTAATCCTCCCACTGAAAGTTCTCAAACAATTCATTCTCAAGAAAGTGAAACGAAGAAAGATATTCATTCGAAAAAACCTAAATTCATTTCTCAAGTAAAAACAAGAACAGAAAGGGATGAGTCATTTCTAGAATTAAATCCAAAAAATAAACCAGAAAGAATAAAAGATTCAAAAAATCGAAAACTAGTTCGAAGCCAAATCGCTGATGAAAGTAGAAATATTTCTGACGACGATATTCCAGATTTGTCAGATACATTCCAATTTCCGACCGATCTTCCACGATCAAGCATTTTTAGAACTACTCCTTTAGATAAAACAGAACAAAAAAGTCCATCTGAAACAACGACTCAACAATCATCCAAGCAAGGAGAAACTACAACTAAAGATTCAGGGTTCGAAACATTTTTAGGTACAGATAAAGATCAGGATTCTAGAGACAATTTCGATCCTCCAAGAAGTCCAGACCTATCATTATCCAGCGAATCTTCAAACGAAGAAGAAATGGCAGACATTACAGCAAAAGACATTTTGGCTTTCAAAATCCCATTTTTTAGTGGAGATCAAAATGAACTTGATGGGTTCATAAATACATGCAAAATGTATAATGAATTGACACCGGAACCACTAAAAGGAACACTTTTAAATTTAGTAAAAGCAAAAATTACGGGTGACGCATTGTCTAAAATACAACCCATCACTGCATTTGCAGATTTAGCAAATTTGCTAAAAACTTTAGAGGAAACAATTCGAAAACCATTATCTTACGAATTCGCAAATGAAGATCTAAGTAACATAATGCAAAATAGAGATGAAACCATTGAGGCATATGGAAAAAGAGCCCGTGAAGCACTTCACAGATTAAATAAATCATCCATTAAAGTTTCTGATAATGTACAAGAGCAAACTATTTTTCGCAAAGCTCATGAGAAACTAGCCGTTTCCAAATTTACTCAAAATTTACGCAATCCCCAACTACGTGTTGCTGTAGCAGCAGCAAATAAAACCACTCTCGAAGAATGCATTGTATATGCAATGGAAAGAGAATTAATTGAAAAGAATTCAAATTTAAGAAATATTCATTGTAATATTTGTAAAAGTAACCAGCATAGAAATAATGATTGTCCTCAACGCATTGGTCCTCCACGACCAAACTTTACCGAACGAAGTTCGAGGTCCTCAACAATCCTTTCGACCAGATTTCAATTTCCTTTCAAGATCTACACCTTATCGTTATAATTTCAATGATATGCGTAATAACTCTTTCCGTGGTCGTTTTAGACAAACAACAAACACGAATGATACATACTCAAACAATGATCAATATAATACAGGAAGACGGAATTTCGAGCAATATAATAGGAGTACACAGTTTCCTAATAACAGCACTAGCACTAATACTAGCAACGCTGGGAATAACAGTGGTCCTCAGTTTAGGAACCAATCATTCCAAAGTAACCCACGTAGTGGTTATGACAATAACCGCAACAACACTATGGGTAACACTCCTATGAATACATACCGCAATAATCAAGCTTCAAACAATAACAATTCAGATCGAAACAATAATCAGTATTCGAGTAATAACAATTCAGATCGAAACAATAATCAGTATTCGAGTAATAACAATCCAAATCGAAACAACAATCAATATCCAAGTAATAATCAAAATCGAAGTGCAAGAACTGTTACCTTTCAAGAAGAGGAAGACCTCAGTGAAGAAATAAATCTGGCCACTCTAATGGACCAGGAATCATATGATACCACAGACCGAAAAAACTTTTAATCGCAAAACGCATACGACACAACGTTTTGCTTTCCGAAAATAATCAAGGGTGTCGAACCGTCGAAAAAAATAACTTAGTACAAGTCCAATTCAAATTATTAAAAGTCCGTAGGGAAATAAGAGTAGAATTGAAATCATCTATTTCAGTTCATACGCTATCGATGACCATTGATACAGGGGCACAGATTTCTATTCTGAAACCCGAAAAGTTACATGATGATACAAAAATAAGATTCAAAGATAGAGTTCAGATAACGGGCATATCAAAAGACATGCCATTTACGTCTATAGGACGGGCAATTGTAAAAATCCAATCGGATAATTGCACTCTGGAATTTGGATTCCACATTGTAACAAATCCTTTGAATGTAGACACAGATGGTCTAATTGGTAGTGATTTTTTAGAAATGGCCAATGGAATAATAAATTATAAAGACGAAATTTTATTTTTATCAATGAACAAGAAACGAATACAAGCAAATGAAATACATGAACAATACGAAACAAGACGTCAAAATATAATTGAAGACATGAATAGCCTTTCATGCAAAAGCCTTCAGGTAGTAAATGAAAAACAGAACAAGAAGAATAAAAATAAAAACTTTTACGATGAAATTGATTCAGAAATTATTAAATCGAATTGCGTTACGGTAATCCAGCCGATTAAAATTGAAACAAGAAAATTGAATAGTATGGAAATTTTTTACAATAAAAATAGAGATGATGAAATGAATTTTGAAACCGAAAACGAAATGAGAAATCCAACAGAAAGAAAAGAATATTTATTAAAAAATTTAAATTTGGAATCATGCTCGAATGAAGAAAAAAATGAATTGGAAAAGATTTTTGAAACACACGGAAAAGCCTTCTATATCGACGGAGACCCCTTTAAGCATACAAACGTGACGGAGCATATTATTAACTTAAAACCAGGTACAAAACCAATTTATACAAAACAATATAGACTACCGGAATCACAAAGGGAAGAGGCCGAAAGACAATTGAATGAATTAATAAAAAATAATATTATAGAAAAGAGTACTTCCGCATGGAACTCACCATTTATACTGGTTCCCAAAAAAGCAGACGATTCTGGTAAGAAACAATTCAGAATGGTTATAGATTATCGAAAACTAAATAGCGTTACTGAGCCACAAACGTTTCCAATCCCTCTTATTGACGAAATAATAGAGTCAATGACAGGTTCAGTTTTATTTTCAACATTAGATCTACAAAACGCCTTTCATCAAGTTCCATTGCACAAAGATAGTAGAGAATATACAGCATTTTCAACCAGCTGGCAAAAATACCAGTTTACCAGCACTCCGTTTGGACTTACAGGTTCTCCTTTCACATGGTTACGCACCATACATACAGTCCTTCACGGATTATTAGGAAAAGGAGTTGAAGTGTACATGGACGATGTTTTGATTCATTCTAAAACATTGGCTGAACATGTAGCCTTACTGAAACTTGTACTTCAACGATTAATCGATAATAACCTTAAACTAAAAATTGCAAAGTCTGCACTTATGAGAAAAAGTATAAAATACTTAGGATTTATAATATCAAACAAAGGTGTCGAGGTTGATCCAGAAAAAACAAAATGTATTAAGGAATACCCAAGACCTAAAAATGTGAAGGAAATTCAACGCTTCATAGGTATGTGCAACTATTTCAGGAAACATGTTCCAAACTTTGCACAAAAGGCCAAACCCATGTTTTGTTTGATCAAAAAGGATGTTCCATTTTTGTGGAACGAAGCCTGCGAAAAAAGCTTTAATCAATTAAAAGAAGCTCTTATAACACCACCAGTTTTGATTTATCCCAATTATTCAGAGACATTTATTATCACTACAGATAGTAGCGATACTTGCGTCGGTTCAATGCTTTCTCAAGGGGAAATTCCTAACGATAAGCCAATAATGTACTTTAGCAAGGTACTTAACAATGCTCAACAAAGATATTCATCAGTTGAGAAGGAATTAATGGCAATTATATTTAGCATAGAAGCATTTCGACATTTCATATACAATCGAAGTTTTTTGATAATAACAGATTGCCAACCAGTAACATATTTACTAGGTGGAAGACATACAAATCCACGTATGATACGATGGAAAATACTCCTGTCTGAACAAAATTTTAAAATAATTCATAAAAAAGGTTCGCAAAACGTCGTAGCGGACGCACTCAGTCGAATACGTCAAGAAAAATTGGGTAACCCGGAAGATATAAAAATAAATGCCGTCCAAACCAGAGGACAAATAAAAAGAAAAACAGATGAAATACAAAATAATGAAGATACATCAACTAAAGAAATTCCAATAAACAAAAATTATTTTATGGAAGAAAAAAATAATATGCTTATAAATACCGATGAGTATGATCAAGTGATTTATATTTTTGGAAAAATAAACGGTAATATGCATAAAAAACTTCAGCATAAATTAAAAATACAGATCGACCTTTTAAATGTCGACTGGGAGAATGATTTATATGCATTAGATGAAAAAAGAACGATAGCAATAATGAAGCCAATTTTGCGAAATAAAACTCAAATTGAAACAGCTTGGAATTTAATACAAAAAATAATGACACGAACAATTAATGAGGCTCACGAAAGCATTGCGATAAATGTAGAATTCGATGACGCTCAAAGCTATTTTGAATTCAAAATGTTACTTAAAAAAGCATTTTCAACAAGTCATGTTGAAGTGACAATATTTTTAAATAAAGTAATTGAAATAACTGACCCAATCCTAATTGAAAAAATATTAAAACAATATCATGACAGTCTACTTGGGGGACATAATTCCTTGGAAATTACAAAAAATACAATAAAACGATTCTTTGAATGGCA
>GL502458.1:41898-57487 GCA_000149185.1 Mayetiola destructor
TTCACAAAACACACCTTTTAGCACAAGAAAAAACTCCTTTTTTCTCAACATCATCAGGTACAGCCAATTGATAGATCATAATTCTATACTTTTTGTTTTGAAAAACAAACACTTTTTTTTCACTTCTCACAAACGAAACAAAAAGCCCAAAATAAGAACTTTATTCTTTAAACGGTAAAATAAGAATGAATCTTTCTCTCCAGAGTGAACCCATTTTATTTCGTTCCAATCCCAAAATATTCAATTCAATTTTATCAATGAATGCAGAGTACACAATAAAAAAGTCGTAAAACTTGGGACCAGAAACTATTAATTGAATTTGTTTTCTTTGATCTTCATAGGAAACAAGGAAACAACTATTGATGCAACCGATGAATTTTGGTTTTTACCTTTCTTCACGATATTTAAAGTCTTACGTAGATTGGAGCCGAATGACATTATCAGCCATATCAATGCATCTGAATTTGTGAAAAGAACATATGAACATATAAACAATTCACCTACTTATAAATTCGTCTTCGACTCACGAATAGATAAGTGCTTTTCAATAGCAATAAAAGCAAGTAGAATCAAGCATGTGTATATGGATATGAATCATTTGGATACAAGCCTTCCATCAATAAATGTTTGGAATCTATTAAATTTTCAACCATATGCAGAGACTCTAATGATTATAGATCAACCGTTCTTCCCAATTAAATCACCACCAATATTATTACGACAAAAATTACAATATTTAACAAAGGTGAAAATATTTGGTTCTCATAGAGAATATGAAATGCACTCGATATCTCCATTATTACGAATGGCCGAAAATATTAAAGAACTAACTTATACGAATGGTAACTTGGATGGTTATGGCCTAAAGTCGATTAAAAGCTTGAATATATTGAAACTTAATAATGTAAACATTGGGAGCATCAATGAATTCATAAAATTATTACAACGATCAAAAAATTCACTAGAAATTTTACACTTTGATTATTCTTCCTGTTGCATTTCAATGAGTAAAATAAATACAATCCGGCATTTATACGACGGACTTTTAATCCTAAATGCCTTAAAGGATATTAAATTACCTGGCGGAAATTCACTTTGCCGTCATCATAACTTAGAAGTTCCACCAAGATTGAAAAGTTTAACAATATATATGGCAAAACATATGTATATTTATACATTATTTGTCATTTTGAAGAGAATAATTGTAGACAAAATGATAATTGAATTCAGAGAATGTCCTTACAATGTTAGTCCCATACCTGATTTCATTGAAGATACCAGGAAACGATATTTAGAACAAATACAATCACATCAAACTAACTTGGAAATAAGATATATCCCAGCTCATTGCTCAAATAACTAACTTGAACAATTTTATAGAAATCGCCGCCAAACTTTTCGTCATCACGTTGATAATACCATCAATAATTGCATTTGGTTGGAATTTCAAGAAACAGGATATACCCAATGGAATGGTATTTTATGAAATCAACACAGCAGCAATTTCCAAAACAACATGGAGATTAACTTATTATTATAATTTAACAGATTATTTTAATAATATTCAGAAATTAATGGACTCTGTTGAAGTAATAGATGATTTATGTAATCAAGAAACTAAAATTATCGAATGTAAGGCTCTTTTAGCATTACTTAAAGAACATTTAAAAAATACACAACTAAATACGCAAAAAATAGAATCATTCGATCGAAAAAGTAGACACAAACGTTGGGCTCCACTTGGGTTGTTCGGAGATGCTTATAGTTGGCTCTTTGGGTTAGCAACAGATTCAGACGCCGACATGATAAATGATCGAATCAATAAAATGGAAGCATACATTTTAGGAGAAAGGGATTCAATGGAAAATCAACTTTACATAGTTGAACAAACAATCAAATTACAAAATGAAACTCATAATCGATTAAAAATAAAAATAGAAGAATTTACAAGAATTGTAAGAGACGAACAGATAAAAAATAATCTACATATGAAGATTAATTCCCTGACAAACATCGCACATTTAATTATATCTATAAATACTGAAACATACAATGACATTTTAAATATTTTGCAAGATTCATTGAATGGAAAGATCATTAATATGATACCTCAAGCAACTTTAACAAATAATCTCAGGAAAATTTCATCCAATTTAGAGATCAATCAGAAATTACCAATAAACCTAGATTCACAAAGTCCATACAATATTTTCTCGGTAACAAATGTACAGGGAGTGTTGAGTAATGACAGAATTCTAATAACCCTGTACATCCCTATTATTGACGTGGATGATCTCCGTTTATATAAAACGGTCCCCATGCCAATAAGAATAAATAACACAATTTACAAAATTATCCCCAATTCAGAATTTTTTCTTTTCAACTCACATAGAAGAGAATTAACCCCTATGGAACATTCCGATTTAAATAATTGCAAAAAATCATTCAATAATGTCTTAATATGTAAACCAGAACAACCTACATTCATAAGACCAGAAGCTTCTTGCGAAATGAGTTTACTTTTGAAACCTGAACCTGCGGTTATAAATTCAATTTGTAATATTATACAGTTACCACGAAAAAATTACATAACACCGTTATATCAAAATAATTCATATTACTGCGTAATTTCCGAACCTATTGCAGTTTCAGTTTCATGTCCTGGAAAAACAGGTCGGCAAAAGGATCTTACAGAAGATGGAATAATCACTTTAAGCCCAGGATGTTCAGTTACAACAAATGAAATGAGATTTTCCTCACAAACTAATATTGTTGATAAGGAAGATCACATTCTAACACCATTATTCAATATAAGCCAAATTTCTTCTGAATTAATTTTCAATATCAGCCGTAATTGGAATGAAACACCTCTACGCAATTTCAGTATGATCCCAATTGAAGACAATAACAAAGAATTTTCCAATCTCCTAACATCCATTGACGAAGAAAGAAAGAAAAATAAAGCAAGAGAAGAATATTATACAATCCTAGCCAAAATCCATTCAAAACAAACTGATCCTTTGCATGTAATTGTGGGTTATTACAGTTTTGCCTTACTTATATTAACTATCTTCTATATGAAAGTAGTATCCCCGTGGTGCAAAATATTTATTAAACATTAATTTATTTCTTTTTTCACAGACATGAAAATGAAGCTGATTCCATTCATCTTCCTTTTTACATGTCTAAACGCATATCGTTATGACCGCTCTACAACCAACGGACGAATCTTTAGAAAATTAGTATCAACAGATATTGCTTATAAAAACTGGAATCTCTACGTGAATCTAGATTTGAAATTATTTGATGACAACGCAGATAATCTATTCGAAATTTTAAATGACTTAGATCAATACTGTCAGAAAACGTGTAGTGAACTCGTAGAAGAAAATTTAAGAAAAATATTGGAGATGACTACTCATTCAAACATCACAAAATTATGGTCCTCACGACATAAGAGTAATCCAATAAATAATACAGAAAACTACCTCAACTCAGGAAAAAATAAAATAATTAACTACAATAGCACCATCAGTAATTATCAAACAAATTACATAGAACGATCAGAAGAGTTATTTGGTAGACTTAAAGAAATTAATCAACAGATAAAACAAATTAAGAATTTTTCAGTTACCCTAATCAATTTCACAGAAATTTCTTCTTCGATAAAAATAGCCTGTAATAAATTGATCGAAATTCACCAACATTTAGAAGAAATTGTTACAAAACCAGAAGAATTAGATATTGATGACATTATACCATATGAATTGTTCGAAAACGAATTTGATAAATTACATTACACCAATGACAAAGATCAACTTCCATTTGGTTTAAACAAATACAATTCAATGCAATATACAGAAATTACAACGAACATAATAAATAACATCCTTGTCATACAAATTTCAACACCAATTATTCATGATCCAAACAAAAAAGGATTCCTTTACGAGATTATTCCAATTCCAACAAGAACTTCCAAAGGGACATATGAAGGGTTGAGAGTGTAAGTGTCGAAGAAAAAGTTTTAAGCGAAAGTGTCGAACAAAATGTTGAGCGTGAAAGTGCACACTAAAGCTATTCGGCATTTGCCGTTTAGTTTCTTCCAAATATTTTCAGAAACTATTCGGCTTTTGCCGTTTAGTTTCTTCCACAGCTATTCGGCACTTACCGTTTAGTTTCTTCCAAATATTTTCAGAAACTATTCGGCACTTGCCGTTTAGTTTCTTCCACAGCTATTCGGCATTTGCCGTTTAGTTTCTTCCAAATATTTTCAGAAACTATTCGGCATCTGCCGTTTAGTTTCTTCCACAGCTATTCGGCACTAACCGTTTAGTTTCTTCCAAATATTTTCAGAAACTATTCGGCATTTGCCTTTTAGTTTCTTCCGCAGCTATTCGGCATTTGCCGTTTAGTTTCCTCAAAATATTCCTAAAAACTATTCGGCAGTTGCCGTTTAGTTTTTTGCACAGCTATTCGGTACTTACCGTTTAGTTTATTCAAGAGCTATTCGGCGATATAGTTTTTTTTCATGTTGATTTGATTATTCAGAATAATTGTTTTGCGTGTTTTCTGTTAAATTCCACAGAGTGTTAAAAACGTAAGAAAAAATTCCACTTTTCTTTCTGATTGTTTATTATTAATTGAACTTGTCAATTACATTTATTTCGGTTATCTCAGTTTTTTATTATATTATACTTTTGAGAATGTTTGATAACATTAAATTGAGCAATTCGAATTCAGGAAATGTTTTGGTCATGAAAAGGTTTGTAGAATCGTTTCTCTTTTTCTTCTTCACCCATTTCGTCTAATTCATCGGAATCTATGATTTCGAATTCTTCCGTATTGTCTTTGTCGTCAACTAAGCTTCGGTAAATGTAGTTCTCAACGAGTGTCATGGGTCTTATTTCTGGAATGTCTTTAGTGAATTTTTTTATGTGATCGAAAAGATCCATGCTCAGTATTGTATCAGGACACGAAAGTTTACTGTAATCTTGTGGATTTTCTTCACAATGAACCAAGAATCCATTGAGTTTTGGAATGACGTGGACAAGATCACCGTACTCGTCTTTGTATTTTTGTTTTATGAAAATTCCGATTGTTGCTTTAATTTTATCGATTCGCGATTGATTATGTGACGTTCTCAACAAGATCTCTTTTCTGAGATTTGTTTTTTGGATGATTGAACTCGGCCGTCGACTTTTTGATTTAACTAAAAAATTTTAAAATTTTAATTTTGGCCGATTATCTTTAAAAACAGTGGATATTTCAAGCTCACATACATTTTTCAAGAAGTTCATCAGTATTTGCCCGGTATTTCTGGATTAATTTGATTTGCTTCTCCACAGCTCGGATTTTCGATTTGACACTGTTTGGCTGCGCCGATACGTCATACGCAAACTCGGTGAAATTAACCATCACATCTTTTTGGTCTTTAGAAATAATCTGCCAAATGATAGGATGAAATTGAAGATGGATAGAGTTTATAAGGTGAGAGACTGTATACTTGGTATATCTTCATACTTGAGCCGAAATCGGAGTTGTAAATTTTTCGTTCTTCTTTTTTTCTTCCAATAGCAAGCTGTTCAATTTTTGTATCTCATCTGAACTGGATTTATTTATCGTAAATAAATTGTCGACTTCTTTGTTTCGTTCAGCAATATTCAAATCCACCGCACCATTTTTTTCTCTTAATTGCATACATACTATTTCTCACTTGACAGCCAATACGTCACTTGAACAAATTCTCTTGAGCAAATATATGCTGACCTGTCAGGCAAATTTACTTGGCATAGTAACGCAGCGTTGCGCAGAATTATGTTCAAGAGCTCAGTTAGTCGTTTTGACGTTTCATTCGTTCAGAAGACCCTGCGTCATGAGCTCATTTTTAGTTTTGACATTCGATTTGTCATTCATTTTTTCTTTCTTCTGCCATGCTTTAGTGAATTCGAGAAAGAAATGACGTTTTCCAAACAATCTCATCAACAAAAGTGAATAGAAGTGAATTGTTTGGACCAAGATACTTAAAAAATAGAAAACAGATAAATAGATAGAGAAAAAAATTAAACAGTTTAAATTGTGCGAAAAATGCCCTTTTGCCACATTCGGAATCGTCTTTAAAAAAAATACGGATTCGAACCAATCGATCATAACAAACATTTGTAGTTGACAAGTTTGAATTACGTTTAGATTACAATCGAATTGTGCGGTGAATCCTGATAAAATTAAATCAATCCACAAATTTAAAAGTTTGTCACTTTCGATTGCTATTTATGACTCAACACACAATTTGGCATTGTTGTCATTCCATTCCTAATTGCTCTAATTGCTTGAAATATCGTTTCCATTTACGAATAGTCTCATTGAGCTCATTGTTTTGCACATTAATCTTAACTCATTTGTGTTGTGTGTGTTTGGTTTTTGTTTGAAGTGAAACTGTGGTGCCAAATAAATCTGATGTGCAAACGAGCCGGTTTCAGCTGTTGTTTTTTCATTTCAAAAAGGAAAAATATTTGCCCCAAATGTAAATGCAATTGTGTATGCTTTTGATTCTGTAAACATTCAAAGACAACGAAACAAAGAAAAGAACCGATGCGAATTCTTGAATTTCTGATGACATTCCGTTTCGTTTCGTTTTGAATAAAGAAAAATCCACGCACATATTCGTAATTAATCTATTTGATTTGTGTGTTGTGTCGTTTTTTTTTGTTTCTCTTTTGAATTTTGTTGTTGTTTGCGAAACGCAACACATTCAATGAAAAAAAAATGCTCCCAGAGCTCACTTTGTAGTACATATTTGTGAACAGTGAACAAACGATAAACATTCATATGAATTTGAAATTCGATAATTCGGTTTTTCCGATTTTGGTGACATTTTAAATACTGAAGAAGAAGCAGAAGAAGAAGAAGAAAGCGTTAAATGGGTGAAAGATTTGTTTTAAAACCACCGATTTCCAATCGAATGAGATTATTATTGTTATTATAAATAATGTTATCGTTCTAAATTGACGTTTCACAGTTTGTTTCGTTCATTTGTTCGTTTCATTCCGTTTTGATTTGTGTGTGTTTTTTTTGTCGGTGTTCTTGTTGCTGCTGTTGCTCTCTACTGTTACTGGTGTCGCTACCTTTCACATGAGCCCGATGTCCACGACAAATTTTCTGTGTACTCAAATTCCATACCCAAACGATATTTTCTTCATTTAATATGATAAATCAGTTGGTGTTTCGCCAATTTGGATCACAGACAATCGCTTTAAAACTGTCAATTCGGAAGAAGAAGGAGACGAAGAAAAAAACGAAAAAGAATAATTTAATGCAAAAAAAAATATTCAAATCGAGGCCAAAATATCACATGGAATACGAACTGATTATGCGTTTGAATTATTTGAATATTCACTGCATCGTTTTCACTAGCTGCATCCGAATCGAATGCTGGAATATATGCGATCGATGTTTGATTACCGGCCATATATAATATTCCATTATCCGGTGTGCATGCGGCTGGTGTAAACCATGTGGGCGACGGTGGGATACGAAAATTATCCATTTTTATCTAATTTGTTATCACAAAAAGGAATCCCGCTTAATTTAATTATTTTCTAATTTCCCCTTTCAAATTTTCCTTTCGAAGCGACAATGTTGTCATTTGTCGCCTTCAGTCGTTCCAAAAAGAAAAATTAAATTAATGCGCAACTTAAATTAACAGCTGATTATTTTTTGAGTTGATTGGTGCGCTCTACGCATTCGCATTATATTTCAAATTTTCATTGTTAACAAAAACGAAGTGACTTTTTGACCTTTCCTCTTGTTCAATATTCTACCTAAATTGATGGCTTTGATCAAACGTTTGGATCGTTTGGCAATGCGCAGTTTCGTTGTATTTTTCTTTTTTTATTTCATGATTTTCATTTATTCAGTTTGTTTTTTATTAGTTCAATGTATTTCTTGTGGACACACAATCACATAACGCCCAATATATCAGAAGGCGGCCTAGAAAGCAGTCATTATTATGCATTCCAAAAAGGACCTACCTGATAACGAACTTCCTATGTGGAATCTTTTTCCGATCTCTTTCTGTTCGTTATGTGCCGGTTTTCCTCTTAAATTTTCGAATTGTTTTCCGAATTCGGCATGTGAATTGTGTATCGAGTTGATGTTATATTCAAAAAAGAAAAAAAATTATTTTGTTATGGAAACGATAATGAATTTCCAAACTGAAGCGATCATTTTAAGTCGTACGGCCAAGGCATAAACAAATCAAATCATTTCTTCATTCTTTTCTTTTCTTTTCTTTTATTTTCCTTTCTGTTTTTTTTTGTTTTTATTCTTTTGAATTTCAAACGTTGATATTTTTTTAATTCTTTTCGTATGAACGTTGTTTATTTGTTATTTATTTATGCATGTGATATCTAAATAAAGAACGATGGCAGATTTCATTCGTGCGAAGAAAAAAAAAAGAAACTGCCATCGCATGGAATTTACAATTGTTTAGACTATAAGCATGTGGCTTGTGGCTGCTTCATGGTGATTTGACTGAAACACTTGATTCAGCAAAATTTGCCACTTATACGAATTATACATTTGAATATGTGAAATCGATTGATCGAAAAAGCGCATCGAATGGCAATCGGGATTATGACAAATGTTTGATTCGATTTGTTTTGAAAAAGATAAGGAAGCAATTGATGTTCAATGTTCAGTGTTTTCACCTCTTTAAGTTAATAAATATTGAAATTCTGACAAAAGCTGTATCAGCTCATAATCCATGCCAACTTTTGCGTTCATAATAAAAATTAAATGAATAAATTGCCAAATCGTTCGCAAGGCATGTCCATGGCTCATAAAAATCATTGGAAGCA
Organism: Mayetiola destructor; assembly: GCA_000149185.1. NCBI lineage: Eukaryota > Metazoa > Arthropoda > Insecta > Diptera > Cecidomyiidae > Mayetiola > Mayetiola destructor. Next base: position 50,757 of record GL502458.1, read on the forward strand.
TTTGCTGAAAAAATCCAGCTTCCTGAAATGAGTTTGAGCACGAAAAACCCGTTGCAAATACGTAAGCTTGAATCGGTGAACGATCCCATTATTATTATTCAAATGAAACCGCGTATCGATTGGCTCGTTGCTTATTAGTCACACTCACATGCCACTAGAACGTTTTGAAAGTTTTAAAATACTGTTCTATGGAAACTAAAGAATAAACATGCGAAGTCAAATGGAACAGAGAATCAAATATCGATAAATTTTTCATCATAAATCCAAACTCCAAATTATGTTTTTTTTCCATCGATACGGAACGGGATCCGAAATGTGGTTGTTTTTTTTCGTCTTACTGCTTGATAAGGCACAATACAGATATTCACTGATTCACATTTATGAGAAATGGCACGTATAATCCATAGTAAGCTGTCCTCCCAGAAAAGGGTCGGGCTAATCCAGTGAAACTTATGACTCAAAGTTAACAATCAACTTGTTGCTTTTGAGATTCACATTGAGCTCGATCGCGTATCTTTCCGTCTTTGTTTTTCCGTCTCATTGTTTCGATTTTTATCGGGTCATTTGAAACAACAAACGAAACACATGCAATAAAAATGTTGCGCTCACGGACCTTAATAAATCACAAATTGGCCACTATGCCGTGCGCTCTACAATTATGAATAATGATAATAATAATATTTGTTCATATGTTTCGTTTACGTCACACCAAAAAAATTTGATTTTTCGCTAAATAATAATCCATTGAATCAATTCGATTCAATTGTTGTATTTTATTGGTTGAGTTGTCGATTTTAAAAATAGAAATTCGCAAACAGTTGCTTCGACTTTGAACACCCTTTTTTTCTTCTCCGTTCGCATTAAATTTACAATTAATAAACAAGAGATTTTTTTTCATGTTCGAGAATTTCCAGTACTTTATTTCCGATCATAATCATTAATTTAATCACCCACACAAGAAATCACATTTGAAATTGATTTGAAATTTACATTTTCTTTTTCTACAGTTCGTTCGACAACCCGAAAATCAGTTGTTACGCACAATACGCGGTGACTTAATGTAACCAAAAGAAAATTGAATGACAAAATCATATAAAAAAAAAATCGGACTATTTGAAAACAGCGTGCTGCCATCATATCTGTCAGAACATTATAAAGGATGCAGTTATTTACACGTAACATTTGCGCCGTGGTAAATTTTTTTTCTGAAGTGTGAAATACATTTCACAAGGAGAAAAGAGAGAAAATTTTTTGAAGAAAATCATTTAAACTTTAGTGAAGAGCTGAAAAGAAACTCAACATTGAAGCATTTGTTGAACGAAATTAATAATTTTTGCCGCAAAAGAAAAAAAAGCAAAAAGGGAAAAAAGAAAAAAGAAAAGTGAACGATCCCATTATTATTATTCAAATGAAACCGCGTATCGATTGGCTCGTTGCTTATTAGTCACACTCACATGCCACTAGAACGTTTTGAAAGTTTTAAAATACTGTTCTATGGAAACTAAAGAATAAACATGCGAAGTCAAATGGAACAGAGAATCAAATATCGATAAATTTTTCATCATAAATCCAAACTCCAAATTATGTTTTTTTTCCATCGATACGGAACGGGATCCGAAATGTGGTTGTTTTTTTTCGTCTTACTGCTTGATAAGGCACAATACAGATATTCACTGATTCACATTTATGAGAAATGGCACGTATAATCCATAGTAAGCTGTCCTCCCAGAAAAGGGTCGGGCTAATCCAGTGAAACTTATGACTCAAAGTTAACAATCAACTTGTTGCTTTTGAGATTCACATTGAGCTCGATCGCGTATCTTTCCGTCTTTGTTTTTCCGTCTCATTGTTTCGATTTTTATCGGGTCATTTGAAACAACAAACGAAACACATGCAATAAAAATGTTGCGCTCACGGACCTTAATAAATCACAAATTGGCCACTATGCCGTGCGCTCTACAATTATGAATAATGATAATAATAATATTTGTTCATATGTTTCGTTTACGTCACACCAAAAAAATTTGATTTTTCGCTAAATAATAATCCATTGAATCAATTCGATTCAATTGTTGTATTTTATTGGTTGAGTTGTCGATTTTAAAAATAGAAATTCGCAAACAGTTGCTTCGACTTTGAACACCCTTTTTTTCTTCTCCGTTCGCATTAAATTTACAATTAATAAACAAGAGATTTTTTTTCATGTTCGAGAATTTCCAGTACTTTATTTCCGATCATAATCATTAATTTAATCACCCACACAAGAAATCACATTTGAAATTGATTTGAAATTTACATTTTCTTTTTCTACAGTTCGTTCGACAACCCGAAAATCAGTTGTTACGCACAATACGCGGTGACTTAATGTAACCAAAAGAAAATTGAATGACAAAATCATATATAAAAAAAATCGGACTATTTGAAAACAGCGTGCTGCCATCATATCTGTCAGAACATTATAAAGGATGCAGTTATTTACACATAACATTTGCGCCGTGGTAAATTTTTTTTCTGAAGTGTGAAATACATTTCACAAGGAGAAAAGAGAGAAAATTTTTTGAAGAAAATCATTTAAACTTTAGTGAAGAGCTGAAAAGAAACTCAACATTGAAGCATTTGTTGAACGAAATTAATAATTTTTGCCGCAAAAGAAAAAAAAGCAAAAAGGGAAAAAAGAAAAAAGAAAAGAAAAACAAATAATATTTTATCGAAAATCGACAAAAACGGGCGATAAACGCGACGTCACAACAACGAAACAAAACGTGAGTGATAAAATCCAATGCAATTATTATTATTATTATTATCATTATTGAAGTATGGTCCCATGCCGAGTGCGATGCAAACAAATCAAAATTTTACTACTCTCATTTTGTGATTGTGTGTTTGGTTTGAGTTTGACCCCCATGTGTGTGTGTGTGTGTGTGTAATTCTTTTGTCGCACGTTGCCAGTTTGTTTTCACTATTTCTTTTCAATAAAAAGAAAAACGAAATAATTTGAAAGTCATTTGTTTATCCTTGAATCAAAGTAAAAAAAAAACAAAACAAAAAGAGGCAAAAAAAACAGAATCTACACATGAAAATGGAACAAAGTATTCAGAAGTGGAGTCGTATCGATAAGTGTGTGTGTGTGTTAATTGGGAATTTTGGTTTTTGGTTCGTTCAAATCTATATCGTCTTCGTTTGGTGCCGATTTCGACTCAATTGAGCTTTAGTTGGCCAGAGGCTTGTGTTTAAGGCGCCTATGCCCTTCAGCGCCATTGTTTACAGCTCCAAATATAGTCCAACATATAATTGAGAGGAAACCAAAACAAGCCACAAAAAAAAACACACAATGTTAGTTATCGTTTTACCATTGAGAATTCGATCAGGAATACGATCGAGGCCGATAAAAAATCAAATAAAATCCCTGAGCCAATAGAATGCAGCTACTTTTCCATTTAAATAAAAAACAAGCAAATGTGTACGCGATTAAATTGAACATAAAATCATATTTTTTTTTATTTTGATTCATACGCAAGCGTTTGAATAAATGATTTTTTTTATCTCATACTCAATCATCATCATCACCATTATCTGCAGCATACGTGACACAGTAATGAAAAGAAGAAGGAAAAAACAACAGCGATATAGTATTTTATTTGATGACATTCCAATGTGATTGTTTGGAGTGTATTTGTTTAATCAGGCTCGTTGTTTATACATATGTTGACGATGAGAACAGGCAATTAAAATACGAAAATTGAAATTGATAAAAAAAACATGAATGTACACGATTACTGATAACAAATATGCAAGTTTCGCCGATGATTCGAATTCCAATTCTAATAGTTTTTTCCTTTTTCCACTTTAACGGCCAACAATGGATCCACTTTTATCGCTTCTATTTCTTCGTTTTCTTCTTCATCATGTAAAATATGCGTGAAATTTTTTGCTTCTGATTTTTCTGGTATGAACGATCATATTTCCGAACTACAGATTTTCAGCAACATTTCCGAACTTTCCTAAATTTCAAAAAGAAAAAAAAACCGCCCCAAAAAATTTATCATCATTCTTAACGATATGACGCTACTGAGCGTTACAAATATTGAATGATAAAAATTTATAGAAATCATCCTTTCTTCACACGGACATACGATTACGGAAAAACACTGGAATTCGTGGCCGATTGTACCGAATCAGCAATGATTACATGATTCTAAATGATTTCGATAATGCTTGAATGGGCTTAGGTCATATCAATGCCAATGTACGAAACGTTCCCTGATCGTGATAAGGCTGTAAATTATGAATGCCCTCTTTCGCTTGTGTGTGTGTGTGTGTGTGTGTGTGTGTGCTGTGTGCGCGCCCTTTTAACATTATCACAATAGAAACAAATCAAAATATCGCAAAAAACAAATATACTAATAATTGTGAATTATTATGTAATGGGATGGAATGATGCTGGGTTTGGTGTGATTTATTAATTTTTGTGCTTGGAAATCGATGCCATGCGTATTACATGTTTCGATTCAATGTCACTTAAACCGTGCACCGGCTATTGGAATAAGGAATCGAGTGAAGGAGAGAAAAAGAGATAAATAAAAATAAATTTACAACCTGTGCATTTCATACGCACGAACATACATAGTGTGTGATCTCAAATATCAATTGAGTGGCCACAGGAAATTCTGAATAAAATACGAATCACAGTCCAATTTTGAGCGAACGCTTGCCAGATTTTCAGCCGAAAAGATAAAAATCACTCAGAACTAAATTCATGTTTTCAAACGTCATATTTATTAAAGAACGACGAAAATAAAACCGGTGCCAGTTATTGAATATCGGTCAAACGGATAAATCAAATGGAAAGATTTCTTCGTTGTTATGTTTGCAAATAAATGTTTAAAAAATATGATGGATTTTATTCTATTCAATTATATTTGTTGCTTGATCGACGGTAAAGTTTTGTGTTCATTCCAGGGAAATGTAAATTATTTTATTGAATTTTAGATGGTGGACAATGCATATACTAAATATAGAAAGAATAACACTGGTCACCATTTCGAACAACAATGACAATGAGAATCGAATCAATTGAAAATTTATTGTCTCATCATATCGCCGCTTGCCGAATATAGTGAAAACAACCATAATTCATGTTAGTTCCCCAGAATTACACAACAAACAATCCATATTTTTCATAGCCACAACAAACAAAAAGCCAACATAGTGTGCAAAAATTACGCTTCAAAGTGAATTACGTTTTATTTTTTTTATTTTTCTTTAACTTTTTGTTCATTCTTTTATCGCTCTGTCTTGGTGTAATCAGATTAACTTTTCGACTTGCTCAACACTCCAAACTCCAAGCAATCCATAGTGTGTATGTGTATGTCATGGATGTTTTCATGTTTTACATGCAGATACGAATGGGGAGAAAAAAGTTCAGTAAAATGAGGAATACATACACCATTATAAAACCAAAAGATTTCAGCAATCTAAATGCGATAAAAATTTATTCCTTCGTCTGCCGTGGTTAGCAAATTAGGCTTTCAACAAATGGCATTCGAATATTCGGATCAGTCGAAGCCATACAAATTATAATTCTGCATTCTCTTTTCGAGAATATTCGGTTTAATATGATCCAATGAAATGTTCATTTGTTTGTTTAAAAATGGTGTCGCATTACGAACAAATGTATTCATTGTGAATCCACACAGACTAACAAACGATCGAATTTGAACACTCATAAGAAAATATTCACAATCACAGCTATATCGACCATCAGAAATTGTAACAGCATTTTCTTCGCTGCTCTACAGTACTTTTTTCTTCAGTTTTTTCTTTTCCAAAATCAAACAAAAAAGGGTCAAAAGAACCTACATCCAAAAAGTGAATCAACGAAATTTAGTTTTAAATTTGAAAATACTGGTTCGAGTTTAATAGCTAATGAGGGTTGTTAAGTGTGAAAAAAATTAGTTCAAATTGTGTGCTGTGGTCAGAGGTTTAGCGAAAAACGAAAAATTCATCGCAAAATCCTAAGAGAGACAGAATATTCTGTTAGTGTTAAATCAATTTTAGCGAATTTATTGTGACTGCATCGAAAATTTAAAAAAAAAAGTTGAATCACAATGTCTTAAAGTGAAAAAAAAAGTTTGTTCTCTTCCGTAGAAAATAGGCACTGGAAACGGGCAGTGAAACCAAAAATACGTAAAATTTTGATAACAATTCTTTCGTCATCAAAAGCTAAAATTGTCAATATAAGATTTATTCAACGTGTTTATTAAAAGGTAAGCAATTATCGTGGGCTATGGTTTGGTGATGATGAAATCTGTGAAACCAAGAAAATACTACCAAATGAGGTGACATTCCACAGCACATCAGTGCTGGAATTTTTCGATGTCAGATACATTTTTTTTGCTGCTATCAATTCAAATGCAAAAAAAACTTTTGTTTTGGTCTTTTTCGGCGATTGTTCAGTGTGCGCAGCTGTCTCGTTCATTGTTTTTGATAATAAATGAACGGCCCGAAAATTTCATTTCGATGGAAAAAAAGTGATTGTTTTGACATTTTGCAAATACAATCATGTGTGACGTGTGACATTGAATGCTTTTATTGGTACTTTTTGGCGATTGAAAGAGAAAGCAGATTTCAGAATTATGTGAATGGGAATATAATCATTATGATTATTTGAATTACATAAGCAACGGGAATAAAATGGATTTGAATGAATATGTTTTCCATTTCTGTTTCTA